>JALLPD010001677.1:0-11579 GCA_036940065.1 Cyclotella cf. meneghiniana | reverse complement strand
TTTTTAATTATGTTACATTATTAATAATTTGTGCACAAAAAAGTGCACGGGAGTTGGCTGAATTTCTTACGCCTAATAAATTTTATTATTAATGCCTTCACAGAAAAATGCGAAGACAGACATGATCTGTTTCTTCGAATGGTACTGGTCCGTATGTGGATTATGGTAGACTACATACCAATCAATACCATTCACACGAGGGCACTGTGGCAAAACGGTGTAATATTATCATCATTAATTCTTTGGGTGACACACATCTCTGCCCTCCCAGCAATCTCTGCCTTCTCCGCCCTCCTTGCCATCTCTGTGCTCCCTGCTATTGCGGCCATCGCCACCATCGCTGCCGTTGCGGCCGTCGCCGCCATCGCCGCTGTCGCGACCATTGCTACCGCCGTTGCTGCAATCACCGCCATCGCTGCTGCCGTCACTGCCGCCATCGCTGCCGCCGTCACTGCAGCCATTGCTGCCACTGTTGCTGCCGTTGCCACCGCATCGCCACTGCCGCTGCCGCCGCAATTGCCACCGCTGCCGCCGTGGCTGCCATCGCCGCGGTCACTGCCGCCGTCACTGTGGCCGTCACTGTGGCCATCGCTGCCACTGTTGCTGCCGTTGACGCCGTCGCCACCGCATCGCCGCTGCCGCTGCCGCCGCAATTGCCACCGCTGCCGTCGCTGCTGCCTTGGCTGCCATTGCCGCGGTCACTGCCGCCGTTTCTGCTGCCGTCACTGCCGCCGTCACTGTGGCCATCGCTGCCACTGTTGACGCCGTCGCCACCGCATTACCACTGCCGTTGCCGCCGCCATTGCCACTGCCCCCGTCGCTGCCGCCTTGGCTGCCATCGCCGCGGTAATTGCCGCTGTCGCTGCCACCGTCACTGTGGCCATCGCTGCCACTGTCGCTGCTGTTGATCCGTCGCCGCCGCTGCCGTTGCCGCCGCCATTGCCACTGCCGCCGTGGCTGCCATCGCTGCGGTCGCTGCCATTACTGCTGCTGTTGCTGCCGCCGTCACTGCGGCCATTGCTGCCAATGTTGCTGCCGTTGACGCCATCGCCATTGCCACTGCCGTCGTCGCTGTCATTGCCGCGATCACTGACGCCGTCGCTGCCGCCCTTGCTGCCACTTTTGCTGCTGCCGCGTCTCCCTAGTATTATTAATTTTTGCTAGACCTATTAAGAGAAATTTTTTTACTTGTATTTATAAAGAGTATTTTCTACAATAAGTAGGTAAATTTTAACTTGGCACATATTTTGTTAACTTTCTCTCTTCGTACCATACTGTACGTACACAGCTATGAGCTAAATCGTAAGCTTAACATAAGTAGGATTTAGTACATCCACTTGTGCACAAAAAAGTGCACAAATGTTGTAGATTATGACATAGTACCATACAATCTTTTCCCTTAAGTCCGTAAAATCGATGAGATTTTGTAAAGTGTAGCCTTACCATACACTATGGTGTGGCAAACAACACTTATTGAACATTACTGGGATGAGACGTCTCCTCCATACTATGATTCAACGATGATTCTTTCTCTATGATATTCTTTCAGGATATTTTTTTATCAGGATTCTATCTGATGAAAATTAAGAAAAGATGGTCCCAATCGTGCCACAGTCCAAGTTCATCTTCAAATCGGACATACCGAAATACCAGCATGCTACGGCCCCCTCCGGCATCCTCCACGCCATCCGCAGCTCCTCTTGCCGTGAGCACTGCTTCGCCTGGCTGTCTGACGTTGCATTCGCCGAGAACGTGATTGAGCACCTTCACAAGTATGGCTTTGCCCGCACTCGAATGGTCTTTGTCCCGTATTCGTCCAAGGCCAACTGGACGCACATGTATCCTCATGCCATTCCACACGTGCACTGCGATGAGGAGGGAGCGGTGACGGGGTACCCCTACTTTTATCATGATGCCAACACTGCACGAGATGTGCCGGAGGAAGCAGTTCGCGGTGCTGCCGTTGCCGAGAGCGGGAAAGGAACCGATGGAGTCGTCGGGGCGAAGAGAAGTCGCAAGGGTGCGAAAGTTTTTCAGTCGGCTTTGCTCCTTGATGCAGAGCGGGACGAACTGCATAAGGAAATTTACATTTATTTTTCTTGGCTACAACGCCAGTTGAGGGACTTGGAAGCTTCCTCCGAGAAAGGAACATTGCTCGCTTCCAGGACAGGCATTGACAACGAAGGTTTTGCAACATTGATGGCAGGATTGAAGACGACTTGCAAAGTATTGCAGAAAAGGAATATATCAAACAATCTAAACGGAGGAGCCCCGCCATTTCTTGAGGAATGTATTCAAGAACAATTGAGTCTTCGTGCCGAAGTAGTCCGTTCCACAAAACGAACCGATCAACAACCCGCTAGAATTCCAAAATGGGAACCTCCCGACTTTGAAACAATGTACGAAAAATTATTGCAATTCAAACAAGAATACGGTCACGTTGACGTGCCAGGAAGATATTACAAAGATCCTTCATTGGGGAATTGGGTGGCGGGGCTTAGGACAAAGAAGAAAGCGTTGGAAGAAAAGGGAATAGATTTGGATGCAGAAGCCGAGATGGAAAAGCCAGATCCACCAACCGGTCAATCACAGAGATATTTGGATAAAAATAAGGTTGAACGATTAAACGCTATAGGGTTCTCATGGAAGCTTCTTTCAGGACGAGGCAACGCAAAGCCATGGGAGGAGAACTTTCGACAACTGAAAAATTTTTATAACACTCATGGTAGATGGCCTTCTCGGTCTGATCCTCTGGGGGCGTTTGTCAAAGACCAACGCAAGTTTTATGGCCGAAAAGATCCAAAGTTTATGTTGGAGAGGGCGCCACTGTTAGAGAAAATTGGATTTCCTTGGCGGGTTGGGACGCAGGCTGAGAGGCAGGATAAGGTCATGTGGGACAGTATGATTGACAAGTTGGTGAGTGAATTCTACTGCTGCTTCCTCATTTACTTGCATTGATGTGAGCATTGAATCATGCTCTGTCTCTAATCAAAATAGGTTCAGTTTCACAATGCAAATGGTCATTTCAATGTGCCACGTCCAATTTGCGAGGAAGCGAATACAGATGTTCCCCGGGCAATCTGCGAGGAAGCGAATACAGATCCAGACAAAGGAAATTCTACTGAAACTTACGAAGCATTAAAATTATACGAATGGGTCCAACGACTCGGCGCAGACTGTAAGAACTACACAACTGCAAAGAAATCCAAACTGCTCAACGAAAAACGAATGCAGCAGCTCGTGGACATTGGATTTTACTCTAATCAAAGTGACGGTAAGACCTCATCGGTAATGGATGCCCTGCAAGGTTGCTACAGTGGGAAAGAAGTTCCCCATCTTCCCTGGGACACGCGGATGTTTCAATTGAAATCGTTTTACAATGATGTTGGCCATCTCAACATTGATCATAATTATCGCCTGTGTAAGTGCGTTTTGATTTTTGATTGTCTTATTTACTCTTTTATGGTGACTAACATAGTCAACTCATAAATCATCAAGGCGGCAATCTTGGTGGATGGGCAGTCAAGATGAGTATTTTGCACAAAAAGTGGAAGGAAGGTGGCTATGTGTCTCAAGAAATGGAAGACAAATTTGCTCAACTCTCAGAGTTGGGGTTCAAATTCAACGTCTTTCCAAAGTATGACAACAATCGTTCATGGGACGATCATTTTAATGAACTTGTCAAATACAGAGAAGCGCATGGCCATGCAAGAATCCCCCTGAAATACAAAGCAGACATGAGGCTCGGGAAGTGGGTACAACGGTTACGTAGTGAATATAAAAAAATTGGCAGTGGTACTAGCAAGCGAGGCAAGTTCCTGACAGACGAACGTATTCAAAAATTGAATGGCTTGGGTTTTGAATGGAGCTTTGAAAGTGGCGGCTAAGATTCAGTCAGGTTGTGTTTCTTTCATCTGTTCATTTTAGCAGTTCCATGGATTGGATGGACTATTCATATTTGCAGTCTGTGTATGCATCTTGCAGTTCTGTGTATAATTGAACTTAGGCCATATTTTGATTATCTAGATCAAGTTCATCTCGAGCCTCCTCAATTCTATTCTACATAATTGATTCGAATCAAGTCATGGAATTAAAACCATTTTAGATGAATTTAGACTCTTCTTTTAAGTTTGATCCTGTTACCCGTTATTGGTGTGGCCGAGCAAAATCAATCTCTGAACTGATTCAACCAGAATTGATGCAACTTTTGGGCTGCAGCACCACATACAAGAGCTGATCTTTCGATATATTTAATTGACTCAGTATATCTTTGGGATAAAACCTTGAATAAACGAGTTGCTCTCGCTTTATTTCTTCTTTGTTGATAGATTCAGCTACTGGGCTTGTCATATATTAACTTTAGCGATTGTGAACAGTAACCCATCTTCGCATCTCTTTTGTTTCACACCTCTCACCTCTCCTCTCCTCTCCTACCCTCCACGAACTTTCGAATCCTAACCAGGCCCAACTCAAATTCGTCCTCACTCGCCGCAGTGAACACACATCGGAAAAATCCCGCATTTTCATTTCTCATACTCATCCCAGGCGTAAACAATAACCCATATTCTTTCATAAGTGAGAGATACAATTCACGCTCACGTTGTTCTTTCGAAGCCAGTGATTCATTGTCGGACATTTCTGTTACGGAAAGTGGAGGGAGGAACTCACGTAGGTCCATCCAAAGGAACAATCCTGAATCGGGCGAGAGGTAGGGTATGTCCAACTCCTTCAAACAGGAAATCAATTTCTCCGATCGCGATTGAATATTATTACAATTTGCTTGCAAATATACATCCACGAACTTTTCCGGCATTGTTTTTTCTTCTCGTAAAACTGTGGCAGTCAGCATTCTCTCCACGAGCAGTTGTGTATGACTTGAAATTTGGCAAAAATCATGCAATTTCTGAAGAGCAAACATAATGTCTTCATTTTCAGTGTAGGCCACTCCTACTCTCAATCCAGATAAAGCAAAGTCTTTGGAGAGAGCGTACACTAAATGGATATAGGGTCCGAGTCCTAATCCGGTGGACGATGTAGAATGATGGGACGCCAAAGACATGGCACTGACAAATGTTTTCTCCTCTTCTCCGGTTATTGGTGAAATATTGTTTGTCTTGTAAACGGATCCAGCATAAATCTCATCGGATATCAAGTGAACCTCTCGCTCCCGACACCAATCAATACATTGTTTCACTACTGCGGGGGGATAACAGACTCCCAATGGATTATTGGGATGACTCAAAAGCAATATTCTAGGCGGTCGACCAGTTTCTTTCACGGCGCGTGCATAGGCATGATCTAACGATGATGTGTTGGGGTAATACCACTCCACTGGTATTGGCCCATCGTGACCTCGACCATTGTTGGAACTATGAAACTGTATGGTATTTACAGGGACAACAGGACACCCCGCCCTAGCACCCAAATCAAATTCAAAAGCGGCATCTAGTGTTCCAAGAATGGCGACAATAAATGAGATTTCAATAGGAACAGTACATATACGCAGGAGAGGTCGGCTTACAATATGGAGTGGGTATCAAAACAGCATCACCTGGATCTGAGAGACACATGCATAAATTTTCGAGGACGGCGTTGCATCCGGCGCCCAAGACTAGGTTATCTGCATTAAATGTTCTCTGAGTAATTGGATCCATCAAAAGAGCCTGCAGGTATTGTGCCATAATTTTTCGTAGGCCCGGAGTCCCTTGGGTAGGTTGATAATAAACCATGTCTCTGTCGAAAACATGGGATTTTGCCGCTGTGACCGCGTCTTTAGAAGCATCTCCATTCAACAAGCTAGAAGGTTTAGCAGTGGCAGAGGATGCCAAGGTACTAAGCACATCCATCAAGGTAAAGTTACCAAAGATGGCCGCATGATCCCCATGGTCATCATTCTCACCCCCATGAAGCAACTTGGTATTTGTTAGGGGAAGTTCACATAGTTGATTTTCCGCCACACTCAACTGCAGTGCTCCCTCCGGACAAGACACGGCGTGATACTTTTGAATAGTGCGCGCATCAATGAGATAAGAGGGAAGGAGGGATGTGGCCCGACGCGCTCTCGAGGAGGCCAGTTTCGACGGCGGGAAGGCGGCAGCTGCGTCGACGCTGTCCTTTGTGGCCGAGAACGTCCTCGATCCGAATTGAACTTTGCTGGCCGTCGAAGTGTAACTGGCCCTTGCCAATTCGCGAGGACGACCGCTCGTCACGGATCCAAGAGGAAACGGCGCGAATGGCAGCAACAGATTCGGGGCATATCTCGTGGTCACGCTGCCATCGACGGCGACGCCACGATGAATGATGGTGGGAATTCCCATGGCGAAGCCCATGCGGACGTCGTGATCCGACGCATGATCGACAACGTTGGCAGCGCTGCCGCCGATGAAGGACGTGAGTGCCCTCATGGCCGTGTTGGTCCATGATTTCGCAGGGGACCCGATTGATGCCGAGGAGGGGGCGAGGGACGTTGCGTGTGGTGGCGGTGGCATGATTCACGCTTAGGAATATGATGAACTGCCGCCCAGCCTTGGAATGGGAACGCCAATGAGGATGATTGCCAGATGATTGCCCGACATCGGCCACGGGCACGGCCACGACCACGAGACGTGCATTATTCGAGACCAACAAGATATCTTGTCAACGGAAAAACGGGCGATAATATTTGAATTCACGAAATCTGGCGTAAATTCTCGTTATTTTCGATTCTTTCTCCTCGTTCAGTACCATACATAGGATGTAGCTCTCGCACAGGGCCTCCCTTTCGAGCCCACATTTTTGTTGACCACAGCCTACCATACCACAGCCACGATTAGATAGATAATAATATATTGACTCACCAAAGCGTCGTACCGGCAAAACCCGCCCGCCGGCGGTATGTTTCGAGTCTTTAAACCAACAACAATTTACCTACCTCTCTAGAGAACCACCCAGTCTTTCATCGTCGATGCCATTTCTTCCCTCATCGTGCGGAAGCAACTTTGACAACGCGGCATCTCGCCTAGCCTCCTCGAAACGAGCACTTTAGTTTTGAAATTCAGGTTTATTCAACCGCACCTTCTTCGAGCAGGTCATTGCAGCGGGCTTGCTGTCGGTCGTGCGCCCCGTCGAAAATCGAAACGCCGTGGATCGTCAAAGCAAGGCCTCTGTGGATCCCTGCTAGTGTTTGCAATCTCTCCCCTTCTCTCTCCTCAATTGACGACAAAGACACAAGGCTGCCTTCATTCTTTTATGCCAGGCCGGCACATCGCATAGAAATCTCGCTGCATCCATCTTATTCATTATCCTATTCGTGAGCAACCAGCCGTCTTCATTTCTGATTCCCTCTAGACTCAGCTATCGGCAAAGCCCGGCAAGAGGAAACTCTCCGTTCGGTCCTGAGTTCACAGCTTTAAAATTCACCCAAACTTGCATTTGATTTCCAGCGTACATTTTCTCATTGCATACAGCCTAGGATTCCGTTCGCATTACCCTGATTCCCTCTGGGAACAAGGGGCTTGACGGGGGGGGGTTCGTTGTTTTACAGAAAAATTTCATCATCGAAGCGAATCACTTCTTCTCAACAATAATAAAGCCTCCAGAACGACGGGCATTTAGAATCGAACCACGCCATGGACAACCGGCCACTCTACTCGCGCACCGAAAAATCCTCGCCATCAAACGTGCCCATTCCCGCCAACATGAACCTAACATTACAGACGGAGTCTGCCGATAAATCTCAATCGTTGCTCGAAAACGCACAGCAATTCAGCAGGATGGCAGTCCTACATGTGGAACAAGTGCGGAGACACTTGCTCGATGAATCCATTCACGATGACCCCGACGGTAGGAAGAATCAAGTGCAGGCATTGGAGGAACTGACTGCGGCATATGAAAAATTATCAAACATCAAATGGGATATGGTTCGTAGGGAGTACGAAGCCTCGTATCGAAGGAGTTTCGTCGCACAAGTGGACGCTGATCATAGTTTTCGCCCTGCCTCGTACGATGCCAAGGCGCCGGGAAAGAAGAGAAGCCAAGAAGAAGGAACAGGAATTCAAGACATGAATAATAATCAACAAGGTTATAACGGCATGAATCCACACGATTGGATCGCCGATGCCTTCCGAAATGGGGCCTATTCTTCATTGGAGATGACAAACGGGAAAGATTCATTCTCATTTGGTTATTTTCCCAGTTTGAATGGCGCTGTTCCTTCCATGGCATCGATGGGCGTGCCGTTGGGGCTTGCGTTGCCCCCTCCTGGCTTTGTCAGGGGACAGTCACGTGAACATGAACTGTCTTCTATGGGCGCGGACCAGTCGTTTCGCAGCTCCGAGAAAAGTGAAGATAAGGATACCACTCAGAGTACATCGACTCCCTCGGAGATTTCATCGTTGCATACTAATGAGGGATCGTGTTGTGATGACGAGGAAGCTGATGATTCCTCTATTGAATCCCTGGAGTCCCATGAATCGCCACCTCCCCACGAGGGCAACTTTGACTACGTGTACAAGGGCGGTTATGCAATGAAAGTCAGCAACGGGAAAGAGACAAAGGGAATCGTGCCCAAGACTGTCAAAGATGTTTTGGTTCATTCTTCCGTCACCTCAATCGAAGAAGGAGCCTTCCAGGGATGCAATGAGTTGGAATCTGTCACCATCGCTGCCTCAGTTGTGAACATACGAGACAACGCTTTCAGAAAATGTTCCAAGTTGAAGAAAGTCGTCTTTCTGACCCGATCTTCCAAATCTCTCCGAGACAACACGAAATCAAACGTTGAAGAAAAAAAGACTGATAAAGTTACTCATCCACCTGCAAGGAGGAGCACTTCGGCCACATCGCATTCCTCCACTCGCACATCTTCACAACTTCGCACCATTGGGGAATGGGCATTCTTCAATTGCTCATCCCTCAAGTCTATCAACCTCCCCGTTGGATTGGAAACAATTGGAAGTCGCGCTTTTCAGCGCTGCTCTGTGTTGGACTTGGAGGGTTTTCCTGTGACACTGGTTAGTATCGGTGAGAATGCCTTTTATGGTTGTTCAAGACAGACGAAGGCTTTGTTAGAGCATTGGGAGAGGGACAGGATGTGATTTAGATGTTGCAGTGCAAGTGTAGGTCGATTGTCAAGATGTCTACTGAGTATCGCAAGTTTAGTTTTAACCTATAACAATCGTTGTAGATCTAACAAACATGCACGTAAAGAGTACCAACTGATGATGTAATCACAGCGAAGTGATTCCGTTTCACCCTAGATTCCTTTCCGACGTTCGGACGTATGATCTTACAGCACAATGACAGTGGTAATATCTGGAACTCCTCTACAGTAGGAAACATTTCGATTCACTAAAAAATGTGCTTCCTCTGCTTGCGATGGACCTTGGCGCCAGATGATTATGTCTTGATGACTAAAATTGATAGACAAACCATGGGGCCAACGAAGGACCTCATCCTGACCCTGCACTGAAGATTCCAGGTGACCATTCACAAGCGTCATTGAAAGTAGTTCAATCATGTGTAAGGAACTTCGTTCGTGAGACATTTTGCCAGATGAATGCCACCATAGTCACAATTTTGGATTGACAAAGTTGGAAGTGTGCATAGGGAATGTGTACATCATCTGATATTGATGATGGAACAACCTTTACAAAAGAAAAGTTGGACGACATAGTGGGATAAAGACTCGTGCAATGAGACAAGTTCCAGGGTACCAAATCAGAGAGTAAATAATGACAAGTCATCCTTTTCGTAACACAAAAGTTATGATTCTTTTCAATTTTTGCAGATCAAGGTTATCTTTTTCATAGCATTTGGAGCCCAATTTGCACAAAGTATTGCTATTTCCATGTTTCATTAGCTTTTGATTGATACAAAGGTTGATGGGTCTCCTACCGTGGCATACCATTCAAAACAACAATCGAACTTTGACCTTCTAGAGCAAAAATACATGTCCATCACAGAATGTTCTCCTGTTACAATGGTAATTACTTTTCCGTATACAAAAATGATCATAGCAACATAGTGCTACCTCACTCTTAATTATTAATGTGAGTGAGGAAGGGCTTAAGGTTCTTGTGAAGAGGACCTTCAGGGCAAAAGCAGACCATGGGAATCCCAGCATCCCAAAGGGAATGAGAGTGGCAATTTTTTCTCTTGAGGACAGTCATGATTGCACACTCCAGATGCAAGAACACCAATAAAACGGGCCACCTCCACAGCAATTATCTTTCTTGAATCTTCACCTGCATCAACTATGTCTGCTTTAACTCCTCCAACTGTTGGCGCTTTCAATTTCACTGAGCTTACATCAGAGACAGTAGGATTATTTTAAAGCTGTTTCTTGAAAATATTAAATAACTATTAATTAAAATCGAAAATAAAGATTACATTAGTATTTCAGACAATTAAAGTAGACTTACATCAGTGGGGGGGGCAAAAGAAAGTTGGAAATGGTTAGAAAGTGAAGCTTTACCACAAAGCTGCACACAAGAGAGCTACATCTTTCTATGCATGCAAGTAGTCAAAACAAGAGAGATGGAAGATATTATCAGCAAATGAGGTCAGTAAGCAGAGTTTGAAGTGTACGGGGGAAATTTGAAAGCTTATACTACTCGCAGAGAATCAAAATGGAGTGAGTCATAAAAAGAAAGGACATGATGGAATTATACCCCAATTTTTGATAACCTATGCAATGATTTTGAGAGCTACATTCAAATCAAATAACTAATCAACAGGATACCAACATCACTGACTAAACTAATTGTTGCATTGAAGAAATGCAAAAATCCTCACTTACATTAGATTGCAAACAATATCGCTTACAAGTGAAAGACACAATATGTCAAAAATGATGTGCATTGTGCACAAAATATTTTTACATAAAAGCTTTGTTTCGTACTTGGGAGAGGTATTCATTGGATTTGGGGGATGTGCACAAGTGATTTTGATGAAAAGACCGGAATATCTAAAAAAACTTACAAAAATTTTTAAAATTTGGTGTAACTTTTCTAATTTTGGATAGGAGCAAGTGTAATAGAGGTTGTAGTGGACCGGAGGTTACTTTATTGTCCAAATCAATCCAATACTGGCAAAGCCACCATTGTAACTAATGCAGCAACTACAATGATCAACAGTAGCATTGCCATCAAAGAATTATTGCTGCCAGTCTACCAATTCTCAAGATGGCTTGGGCAGAAGACAAAAAAGATGTGAACATGAGGATGAGCACTTCTCTCCAAACATCAGAGTTACAATTGGGGCTGATTCTGAAAAAGAGCATCTGGTGATTATATGAATGAATCTCTCACATGGATTGAATGAGAACAAGAGTTCAGGTCATATTTTTTAAATTCTTTTGCACCATTGTTTCTGGATGCTGCTGATGTCAGAGGTAAGAGTATCAACAAGGTAGATAGATGTTTGAGCAGAATGGAGTTTAAATTATGGCAGAGGCAAGGATTTGTGGGTTTATTATTTACCAAAAGTACCAAATACTGCTACAGTGAATCAAGACATCGGTCAGGCTATAAGTTGCAATAGGCCAAGTATCTGCTTACACTTGTAAGCTCTAGGAGCTTCCACCTGGAACCTCCCAAAGGTCC
>JALLPD010001676.1:0-11570 GCA_036940065.1 Cyclotella cf. meneghiniana | reverse complement strand
ACCGGAAGCCGCCGAACCGGAAGCCGCCGAACCGGAAGCCGCCGAACCGGAAGCCATCGAACCGGAAGCCGTTGAACTGGAAGCTGCCAAACCAGAAGCCGCCGAACTCTTGGCTGGCTTGACATAAAAGTGGGCAGGGAGTGGCCGAGACGGTAGAAATCCCACTACTACCAGAATAAATTGGCTCGAACAAGAGAAGGCATAACAAAAAGGATAGAAGTACGGTACTACATTTTTTTTAATTATCTTGATTGTTCACTAGCTTTAAAAATCCAAAAACCCGGTATGAAGGCCACACTTTACAGAATCTCAGCACATTATTTGGTGTGGCCTTCAAACCGATTTTTCCTGTAGATTTCCTGGAGTATGTATGGTATGGCAGGGTATGACATATTTTTTGCGTCTTTTTTCTCTTTCTGGCATGGGAATTCGTAGAATGTTGGGCCTCATCCATCGAAATTTGGTGGATCTCACACCCACGGATGTGCGTTTCGAGAACCGACCGTTCAAATAATGCCGTTCAACCACATTCCCTAATTTATAAAAGCCTTTTTTCTGAGCGATTAAAGACGTTCAATCATTACGAGACAAGAAGTAGTACCATATAGTGATTCTTCTTTGTACGTTTGTTTGGCAAGAAGACCAACTGCCAAAAAATCATGATGGATTCATCCGAGACAGGGAGCATGCGTTATTTTTCCCACTCTGCTCTTTGTTTTTGAGTATCGTCTTTTATATGACATTGCAAATGAATGTCGTCCTAACAATCTTCCATGATTGAGTTGCACTTGTTCCCATTTGAATCATGACCGAAACAAAATCAACAGCAGCAAGAACAACAACCACCGACACCCTCCTCAAAGCCATTGTCAACCTAGACGAGAATCAATTGCGCAGTGTGGACGACGAGGGGAGTTTTGGAACCGCCGGAGACATTGCCGACGGTGGGAGATCCCAGCAATGTCCGCAACAACAGCAAACCGACGGGAATGAATTGTCGACATCGCCGCTAGATGGGAATTCGAATGAACATGTCGCCAACGTCAACGTGAACTTCAATCACAGAAGAACTCGATTAAAGAATGCCATCGTGTCCAAATGGAAAACTCATCGATCGCTATCCACTAAAAGACAGAGCGAGGAGCAACAGCAGCGACAAAAACAATTCGACGACGAAGACGTAGAAGCCTCCTACGTCGCCTTGGACGAAACGGCAACAACGACGACAACAACAATATCCTCCGTGGTGTCGTCGGCACTGTCATCCCTCAAGGTGAAGGGCGTACATTCCTTCCAAAAGGCCAAATCCATCCTGACGCCGCCTCACAACAACGACGACGACAGCCAGCCGTCTCCAACCGCCTCGCATTCTACCCTGCAACCCAAACTATCCACCGAATTGTTCCACTGGTACATCCATCGATCGTGGAAGAAAAAACTCCTCACGGTACTGGTGGTGACGTCCTCGGCCTTCGTGCTGTACGATTTGTTCACGGGCGGCAACGAGGGGAAAGTGGATACATTTTTGGGTCGGTTTTTGGATTGGATGAATCGACATCCCGTTTGGGGCGTGTATGCCTACATTGGAGTTTTGGCGTTGGCGAGTCGTGAGTGCACTGTGACTTTTGGTGAAATGGTGCATGTGTCGGGTTGTTTGAATTGAAATCCGCTCTCACTCTTTGCTGTTATCGGGAACCAACCGCCACGACAACAAAACAAAACACAACCCAACGAAACAGTCATATTCATCCCCCCCTCCCCCCTCATATTCTCCTCCGGCTTCATCTTTCGATCCATCTACGGTCCCCTCTCCGGACCCCTCGTCGCCCTCCTCTCCTCCTACATCGGCGCCGTCATCGGTGGATCCATAGGCTTCCTTCGCGCCAACTACATGACCCGAGATCTCATTCGCATACTCATGAGGAGGTATCCCCTCCTTCGTGCGATCGACGCCGCCGTCGTCCGAAATTCCCTCCGAGTCATGATCTTGCTGCGGTTGAATCCCCTCATTCCCTTTGGAGTTTTGAACTATTTGTTCGGGATTTCGGGGGTTTCGGGACCGGCCTTCGTTTTGGGCGTGGTGGGAGTGGTGCCGTGGCATTTGTGGTTGGTTTGTTTGGGGGCGGGGGCGAGCGGGTTGGTGTACGACGGGAGGGAGGAGGAGAATTCGGTGGGGAAAGTCGTTTTGCTCGGGATGGGGAGCGCGTTCGGGGTGATCGGGTTGGTGATCACTTGGAAGTTTGCCAAGAAGGAATTGCAAAAGGTGTGTGTCGAAGGGCGGTGGCATGACGGAGTTTTATTCTACAACATCTTCATGCCTTTGTCGTTCATGTATGTCATTGTTGGATTGTCTCATCGATCGCAATTCTTCCCCGTTCCATCATCAGGAGGTGAATACGCAAGCCGTCAACGACTTTCGAATCCAAGATCCCAACCAGGCACCGCAAGTCTCCACGCGACGGAACGGGAACGAGATCGAAGAAGCCGATTTGGAATTTGCCGATTATCTTAAGATGCAGTTATGGGGTATTAACGTGGACGAGGACGTTGAGGTGGAAGAGGAAGATTATAGATTGAAATTGGATTGGGTGGAGCGCTTATTGGATGATTTCTCGTGAGGGTGTCGCGCAAGTCTAACGCTGTTTATTCCATAAAAACCATGTGTTGTATAGTAAATTATTCGATGCATTCAGGAGGTGGGTGTTGCTATGAAAAGAATGTTGTCCTCATTAAATGACCGAAAGAAAATTATATTCTATATGTTCACTTGTAACATGTAATAATCAAAAGGATTATCTTGTATCAATTTTAGCCATTGCGACGAATGAGCCGCACTGTGAATATCGCCATTTTGATACCATGATGTGACTTGGACAAATGGTTACAACTAACGTAGCCGACCGCATTGATTGCACAACAGTATGCCGCTGACATGTAAGAATTCAAGGCATGCCTTGTTGGCATTGCGGCGAATGAGAAGGTGAATGGTATTGCATGCTCTCCGCCCTTAGAATATCGTAAAGCCGAGAGAATGATGTTAGTTCGTAAAATGACACTCGAGCTTTATGTCTTCTAAGTAACAATCAAAGGGATGTCTCATACCTACAGATGAATGAAAAGGTGAACTTAATAGCATGCTCTCCGCCATTTGAATTTCGTAAGGTCGATAAAATGATTTTAGTTCGTGAAATGACACTCGAGCATTGTTATGTCGTCTAAACTAACGAATCCGACCGGAAGGCAATAGTGCATACCGTAAGCGTACTCTCGCTTTTCCAAACAAGTTGCCGACGTGTCCTGGACCAAAAATGAAATGTTAGAGAGGAAGCGACAATACATTCATGTGTACACCCGAGCAACTGCCAGATCGGAATGCATGCCGACCGCATCAGATTTGCCGTGTTAGGAAATTTTCCGTCTACTCGTGGATACTTTGCGCAAATGTTCCAACCCTTGACGAAAGAGAGCCATAAGTGTATGCTAAAGTGTTGACAACTGTTGTCTCGATGTACGGGAGGATAAAAACATTAAAGCGGCAGGAACGAAGAGCGGCTGGACAAGCTTGTCGAGTGGAACAAATTGTCATTGGTGAGAAGTTCTTCGCGGCAAACCTTCCCTAGTTGTAAGACGATTTGTGCGAAGGCCGCGATCGTTCGATCATACCATTATAAATAATGACAAGACGTTGATTCCTCGTACACTGCAAAGTAGATAAATAAGATTATATCGACACAAAAGTAAATCACATGTTGATTTGTCGTAAACATGTAACTCAAAAACAGCCTTTTTTCAAGTATCATTAAGATGGTCATGGATGAGACGTACGAATACATTTTAAAAATATATTTATTGCAACTCTCTAGTACACTTGTCGATGACACCGCTTCGTACACACAATATGAGAATCGGTCGAAATTGATTCATAACATGATTAAAATTAGCAAGATTAGTTGCAGGAACATACCATGGCCGGACTGGCGGTGCAATGGCAATCGATTAGGTTTACTCTCGAGACTATATGTTACGATATCTCAGAATTCACTTCATCAAAGTCCAACCTGATAGCATTTCTCGACAAACTACCAGATCAAGATGAAGCCATCCCCTATTCATTCGATTCTGCCTCTTGTAAGAGGCACTCCTCCGTCTCCTCGAAGTCCTTCCACTCGAAAGAGTAATGCGATTGGGATTATGCAAGCTGGTAAGTGGAATTTCTTTGCTTTCAATAATTGGAAGCATATGAGCGTCCGTTCCAAACTTGACTGACACGTTCATTTTCCGATCACGAAAAGTTACTTTGTGCGCATGCTCTGCGGCGTTCGCGGCAATGTCAACTGCACTTCTATGCATTGTCGTATTGAATGGGGGTCCCAACAATTACTTTTCCGAGGGCAGCAATCAACTGGCGAGTGCCGCTGGTTCTCATCAGTTAGATTCACCTCGAGTCGATGAAAGTGCAGTTGCCTCAGCACATGATGTCCCAACTCTACCAAAGCAACGTCAATATGACAGAAGAGACATTTCTTCACAGAACAAACAGATCACGTTCTCTAAGCAGGAGTTTCGTTCCGAGAATTCTTCTCCGGACGGAGTGGCCTGGTTGATGGTATGTAGATATGTCGATTTCGTGCACGCGAACTCCATACCTTGTAAATCTAATACGACCCAATATCACTGAATCCCATGAAGTCGTTTCCAAACAGTGGCACCTCATACACAATCCACGCAGTTCGGGAGCTCACAAACACCACAACAGCAACAAACTATGGCTTAGAAGGTGAAATTAAAGATGAGGAAAGCGTTCCTGCATTCAAACACATCGAAGGCAGCGAAAATGGGCCGTTCCTAGAATTGATCCCCGGAAGAGTCACCAATATACCCAAGTTGATTCTCACAAAGACTCACTGTGGTGGGGTAAGCCTTAGCATATCAATGAGTTGTCCCGATTTGAATTCGTTTGCTCACACAATAGTTTTTCTCTTTGTCCGTCTCGGATTATTCAGTTTTGTTCATCATGCAACCAACCAGAATCAGTAAGACATTATGACTGTTCAAGAAACCGAATGATTATAATTACGCTCACATACATCGCTGTTCACTTTCTTGCCTTCATGAAGTTTATTGAAACTCCACGTAGTTTCATGAGATCGTGCCTTAAAGGAAAGCGAGGAGTCTATTCCAATGACACTGCCGAAATGATGACAGTAAATGTCCGCTATCGGTCTGACCTAGTCAAGAAAGTGGTGCACATCTTTCGTAATCCAATGGACAATGTCGTGGCGAGGTTTCATTTAGACAGAAAGATCCAGGCAAGAAAGAATAAGCAATGGCTCCTCGATTATCCTAATGACAAAGAAGGTTTCAAACAATGGTGTGCCGACATGAATGAAAAGGCATCTCATACTTTGCCGTCGAATCATTGGATCGATTCCTCTCTTACGCAAGTGATGACAGGTGTGCCGTGCTTCGCCGAATTCTATCGCTACGTTCAATGGCACAATTTGGCATTCACCGCCACATCTGACTTACAAGTCCAATCATTTAACTTTCATTACGAGGATTACTCGAACCGATTTGAACAAGTGACTGATGAACTCCTCGACTTTCTTGACCTTGATCGAGTAGGAGAGGCTCCTGAATTCATTGATCACAAGGAATACGTAGATTACTACAGTGACGAGGAGAAGCATTCGATTGCAAGGTTTATCATGGAGTTTTCCACCAAGCCTACATGGCAAAGTGTAAAACATTATCTGAAAGACTATTTATCAAAACCGGATGACCGGAATACATCGACACATCATTTAAAGTTTCACGGATTGGTTTCTGTTGCTTGACGCTTGAGTTTTACTTTTATCGTTTGGGTTAATTGCAGCGATCCAGGCGTGAGCGAAGAAGAATGCCCAGTTCACTTAGGTATTTAATTCCCTCTCATGTTGACTAATTGTCATAGCAATTATTGGTTGCATATTTGGAGGGACGATGTAGAAGTTTTAGTTCTTAAGCAGTAAAAATCATCTTTTTTGCTCACGTGGTTTCTTTTAAATGCAGTGGTCCTGATACAGTGGGTCGATCTAGATTTTCACTATTCGTGGGTTGAGCATCTGTAACCATTGTTACATCCTCTGTGCACATGCGAATGGTGACTGGGGGTTGGATCTGTCATTTTTCTGTATTTAGACTGTTGAGAAATGAGTACTTTCAACATGAAGCCCCAACAAACCTTCACACTGTGAGAGAGCCATTTTAATTGACGAAGAATCAACACAAATAAAAAAATATATCTGAATATCTTATCCTCGTTCTTGTGTATAGAATTTATGATAAATTGTGCAAGCTTGTGAAAGGAAACCAGTAAGCAGCGAACCCCTGCAGTGCTTCAGATGCCCAGTCTTGACAAAATAGTTGCTTAGACTCCCGGATAAGCAGTCATACAATAATGGAAGCCATCTATTTTGTTGTTCTATACCCAACAAATGCATTGATGCAAGCTAGAATCGGCATGGCTGACAGCCGAGGTGTCCAGGTATATGCTTCATGCAAAGCCACTGTTGTTATTGTCTTGATCAAGTATTGAATTCTGATGTCATGATTACTTGTCTGTGGTTGGGTCTTGAAGAACTTTCCAGTGATCGTGAGCTGTCTCTTAGGTATGCAAGTTGATTGTTCTGTTTGGGTGTACTTCTATGTTTTACAATATATTCATAATGAACAGCTACTTTGATTTGAACCTGCTTCTTTGGTATTGATATCACCTGATTATTGAAGACAACAAGTGGACACCAAATACTAAATAGAAAGTAAAGTTTTAAGTAAGGAGTGTATTACTAGCGAGTAAGAAATTATTCTGTGAAGTGACTACGCTAAATGTTCAAAATTGTAGAGTGTTCAGATCATTAACACAATTCTAATCTTGATAGATCTAGAATATCTTCTACTTTTGTTGCAATAGTTTATTCTTTATGTGATACTCTCATTTTACATTTCCTCCAGAAAGAAGTAAGTCACATCATGAAAGAAAAGTCAAACACTCAAAATAATCCAAAATAAAATCCTTACCAACAAATGCTGAGGTTCTTGCTCAAGCTCTATGCACTTTGGCATCCATTTTGCTGAACTTGAATGAATAACCTTTCTATCAAATGACAGAGATGGTCAATAGATGATATGCAACCATGTGTAAGTGGAATAATGTTTTGTTAATTACTCAAAAAATGTAGCAGTGCTGGTGTGTTTGCCGAAGAGATATGATTACCAAGATACAATATAATAGATCATACAGCGTTGTTGTGTGGTTGGGGCAGTGTGATGTCATTTTTTGTCTGCTGTACATTATCTTGTTAATTGTCATGGATGATAAGGAAACAGCAATTCTGTGGGAGTCGCCCCATGAGGATTACGCCCCATTTTTGACCAGTTACCCAAAATATGTTCCGAAGAATAGTTACCCATACCTGAATGCACATATCCATGTGGAAAAGCATACTGTGGTTTGCAGATTTGTGTGATTATGGGCGTATGTATGTGGAAGATCTCACACCACCAACCAACAAGAAACTGGGATTTCATTATGATGTATTCTGCTGTTGTCATTTCACTTTACACAGGGCATTTACGTTTTGTATAAAAAAGAATTTAGGTATTCTTCCATGTGAACAATATTTACAGGCATGGAGTCCTGTAACAAAAAATATGTTCTTTGTTTCTGAAAAAAAAACCAAGTTTCTGATTTTTTAATTTAATGATTGTCAACAAGCAACAGCACTTAACGATGCAAAAAGAATGGGATTTTTTAGTTTTTTGCTTGTGATTGACTTACATTTTAAAATGAGTTTAAAATTACATTGTGTTTATCAAATTGTTGAATTAAATCTTTGCTTACTGGCATGTGACGAGGTCCTTTTCAGTAACACCACTCTTTTTGACTGCCATGCACGGTATGTCACATTTGAACTGTGGACAGTTTTACTAGATATGAAAGAATTCACCTGCTCCAAAGGCCATCTGCAGAGGCTTAGTTGCTCAATTTAATAAATACATATTGATGAAAAGATACTTCTTACTCTTTTGCATGTCAAAGCATTTCTGAAATTTTTTTATATCATTAGCATTTGTTGTTGGTTGGATGTGATGAATTGGAAAGATGATATTGGTTGATGTCATGTGTGTAAAATGGTATGGTTCAGAAATAGACAACACTATACTTTGATGCATTATTTTATGTCATAAGTCATTAGTGCCATTCAAACAAAATATCTGGGAGTGATCTCTTGTTATCTAACTGTGTTTTTGTGGATTTATATACTGTAGACATTTTCAAATTAATTTCTTGAAAGTTTCCACTCTGTCAGACTTTAGGAGTCTTGCTTTCAAAGATTTCTATGCATCTGTTGCAAAAATGTTATATCATATTTTCTTTGAAGTGCTAAATGCAGTCCACAGATAGACACATCTCACCACTATAGATATGCAGGGTAAAGATTCTTAACAAAATGCCAAATTGTATACACAAGCAGATTTACATGGTAAATTTGTAATGTCAGCTAAATGCACATAATTGGATGGTGGACTTATCATACATTGATGTTTCATAACAGTTCTTGCTTTTAACATTGTACTGAACTTTTAAATGACTTTTGGGAGAAAGTTTTTGTAATGACTGGCATTGGAAAAATCTGATAATGAAAAACATTATGCATTTAAATTATGGTCGGTCACTCTGAGATCCTTCTATGATTGAGATGTTTTCTATGATATGGATGTCTCTACATTTTTGAGATCTTATTCTATGAAAGGAATGTGTTCTTAAGGATTCTATAATTGTAAATGTATGATTAGTTGGTGATTTTATGATTCATCAGACATGTTAGAAACCTCTGATATCATTTACAACCCATGTCATCTTCATTTTCATAGATGTCAAACACATCATCATGAGAGTTGTTTTCTTTGTCTTGAACAGGTACATCTGTGAAGTCAGTCAGTCGTGATGTCTCCTCAAAGTTTTATGTCAAAGTGACTTGCCTGAGTTCTACTAATCCAATTCATTTTTAGCGAGACCTTTAAAATCTTCTTCTAGGTGGGTGCACCCAGTGAAACAAAAGATTAGCTAACAAAGGTACAGATGTTCCTTTTGTAAAGAGAAACTAATAGGGATCATGATTGCTACAGAAAGCAATGCGTGGGCTGGTGCCCACTTAAAAATTGAGTTTTCTTCTATAGAGGAACAGTACTGGTTGATGCGGTGTCATCATGTGATGCTTTATACTGATTCTAAAAGAGCTGAGACAATTCTCATATTTTTTCTCTCTTTGTTTCACATCAGTTTGTATGGTGATTTTGTGTTTTCAAAGAGTAAGATGATGCTGTCCTATTGAGAGTGCAAATTTTTGATGGGCACCCTGCCCACCAAATTATTCTGTTAGGAATATTGAATCCCAAGTAGTTCCTTTTTATAAAACAATCTTTTCTAGATTGAGAGGTTGCTTCATTTTAGTGAACAGTCTCACAAAAACAACCTTATGAGAGTCACCTTAATTTATCACTCAAGAAGTGTTTGTGGGTATAAATTATAGAAACTCAGGCAAGTTGACCAAATTCCTCATTTTCAAGCTGGTTTTTAGGGTAACCTAAATTGTAGGAACTCACACGAGTCACCTGAGTTCCTCAGATTCCATATGCTTATGATAGTCAGAATGCAGGCAAGTCAACTGAGTTCATCAAACTCAAGCTGATTTTTTCTGTTGACCCTTAATTATAGTAACTCAGGTGAGTCAACAGAGTTCTTCAAACTCAAGCTGTTTTTGTCCTATGAATAAATTGCAGGAAATCATTTGAGTCACCTGAGTCCCTCAAAGTTGAGACTTCTAAATTGTACTAATTCACACAAGTCACCAAAGTTCCTTTAATTTTAGCTGCTATTCTGAGTGACCTAAATTGTAGGAACTCCTTCAAGTCACCCAATTTCCTCAAATCCAGCTGATTTTTAGTGTGATCAAAATTGTAGGAAATCAGGTGAGTCACCCAAGTTCCACGAAATCAAATTTGTGGGATGTTCCTTGATTGGAGAAACTCAGGAATTCTTGCATCTGACTTAGGCATGCATATCAGATGCAATACTAGGCATGTCTGCCAAGTTCTAAGAAAAATTACTGCATTTTCTCAGAAGATACTCAGATGAGTCCCCCTAGTTATGCAATGATTACACTCGAGCTCTACTTGTTCCACAAGAAGGTGAGTTCAGCAAGTCCCAACAAATATGACTGTCTTTTAAAAAAGATATTCAGGTAAGTCTCACTAGATAAATGAGAAGGTGAGTCTGCCAGTCTGCCAAATTCCCCCAAAATGACTGTCTTTTGGAAAATGGCACTCAGGTGAGTCCCCCTAGATCTGCAAGAAGGTGAGTCCATCAAGTCCCAACAAAATTTAATATCTTTTGACAAATGGTGCTCCAATGAATCCCCCTAGTTCCATGAGAATTTCATAATACATACTACAAAATTGAATCATACTATAAGGGTAAGAAACAGACCCCAAACAAACAATTTATGGGATGTATATGTGCTGTATGTAGACCCATCAATGGCCTTTGTCACAGGGTCAATGAATGGATTTAGCCATAGCTGTAGTGTAGCCAGAATTGATTGTTTTATGAAATCTGGCTTATTTTGTTTAGACTTATGGATTTACAGAGATTTCACTAAGAGCTCAGATTTGCAAATTTATCCTGTCTTAGCAAGTGAGCTGACAACCAACAGATCAAGACAAAGACACACAAAATAGGATATACTATGATAATGTTATTGATCTCATTAAGTTATAGAGTTAAACTCCAGCTGCTGTTGCAAAGCAGAGAAAGTTTGTCCAGTGTATGACTTTGAGTAAGCAAAGTCACATTTTCTTATTTGTGGGGCTGTAAACCATCATATTCGAATGTACTTGTGAATAATACTCATTATACAACATCACAGTCATCACTGATAAACGTTTCTTTCAGAAGAAATACCATGTTGAAATACTGGAATGTTGTGTCCAATATATGTGCTGCCAGAAAAATGCACCAATTGGATTCAGATGATCAAACCATTTTCATTTTGATGAAGAAACGGAGAATTATCAAATCATTCTGTTGTTTCATCACACAACACAGTCAGTAGTCAACCATGCCACTGCATGGCAATGAATCTATCCTAATGCATCATCTATACGAGAATTCTAACCAGGGTTGCAATTTTGTATAAGCAAGAACTTGACATGAGCCAAGTATTGTCATAAGCCTTAAAAACTAGTAAGGATTTTGAAGGTGAAATTCACAAATGGCAATTAGAAAATTATGAGCTTCATTTCTACTCTTTCAAAAATGCTGCTGCTGCAAAATACTAAATTTTGTATGTTGCGCCATCATGCAGTAATGTTCCTACATGAGCTGGTGTGTAGATTCTACATCCCACTGGTACAGTATGTGGTGTATTTTTGGGTCTTGGATCTTTGAACCTTCAAGATCCAAAATATCTTTTGTACTTCTCCTTTTTGACAAAAGGAAAGTATTTCAATTATATTTTAAGTAAATA
>JALLPD010001675.1:0-11572 GCA_036940065.1 Cyclotella cf. meneghiniana | reverse complement strand
ATCCTCATTTTGATCAATAAAACTAAAGCTCACAATTTCAACTTCCATTTCTTCAAAAGTATATTTTATTACTTCTTATCTACAACTAAAATATTTCTACCATTCCGCTTAGGTCAGTTACTTCCACTTTTGCTTGCGAGGAAGATAACCACCAGATTGATGAGCAAAATCTATGCAAAAGTAATGATGAAAACCTAATGAACTTGTTTGGAAGTGAAATCACGAGCAGATTTTGACAGATCCTGACAAACATTGATGAGATACATTCGATAATTGATTATGATGAAAACATATGATTCTTTAGACCTTAGTTATAGTCTCTTAAGAACAAATGAGAATGTGATACACACCTCATGTGATCACTGAGTGATGAAAGGGAGAATATAAGATGGAATGTGATACAGTGTTCATATCCAGATCTTAACAAGAATCAAATCAAACAATCCTTAATATCTTATTGATTCCATTCTCATTTTCTAAGATGCTATGATCAGATTTCTTCATGTAACTAAGGAGACTGACACTGTTGTCTCTGTAGAAATTGAGAAAATCTGAATCTTTGACCAATGTCACTTGCCCCACATGCACAATATAATGACGTGGACATAAAGCTTGGTAAAATGAAAGAATATCCATTTGAGGCAGTAATTGCATATGCATGTTGTCATATGAGTGTGTAACTTTAGGTAAGCCTAAGCCTGAAAGAGATTAAGACAAAAAATATAACATGAGCACTTTTCACATTAAGTAATGCAATCCATTTGGTGATACCCGTGTTCTTCTTGCTTGTGCCATCAGTAAGTATAGGTATTTCAAACAACTGTCTCAACAAAAAAACACTACACCCTTGATGGCTTTCACATCACAAGATGGGTAGAGCAAGTGACCTACACAGCATCTGTCAGGGATGTCTCAATGCCACTGCAAACTAGTTATTACTGACCAGAAAAAGCAGATTTTTCTGCAGAATATATCACTTTATCATTGAGGCGCCCAGTTTCTGAGCTATGCTTATTCTGGTTGATTGGAATCCTTGTACATGGCTTCTCTCAATATTTGCTATCACCACAAGTCTGGGCGAAAAATAATCTCTACATAAAAAACATGATATCAGTATGATGTGCAACAGGTAGACATTTAACCATCTAATGTTAAATGAAAAAACTAAAACAAGACCACTAGTAGTGAAATATTTTAATGATGATCACAAATAGGAAAGTCAGAGGGTAGCCTCTTTTGGAAAACTCATTTTGAACAAGCATTTCATAAACAACAACCCTGGAAAAGACAAACTATGACAGGTGACTGTAAGGTTGGGCCTTAACTATGTGAGATTTTGACTAAATTTGTCATCCATGGAGGCATTAGACATTCAGTACAAGAGAAAAATGCACACGAAAAAGATTCCTTGCATTGTAATCAACAATGATGAGGAAGGTGTTCAACTCTGACATAACCAGATAACCTAGTTTGTTATTGTGTAATACATGCATATTAATACCCTCCTATGAAAAGAACTACTCTCAGTAGTCACACAACTCAATTATGCTGAGATGAGATTTATAGTAACTGAAGAAAGTGTTCTTGCTTACAGGAAGTAGCTCTGAAGAACTCCTTGATATTTTTCACCCGCAAAAGTGTTGTTGTGTTGCCATTAAGCCGATATCCTTCTCAGTTAAAATCGCCTCTTCAAACATGATAGACCCTTTTCTATTAGTTACCTCCCCCCTCTAGCCGGCGTTCCAGGTCTGCCATATCCAGTTCTTTGTTGCTGTGCACTCGCCGGCTTCAGAATTTGGAATGAACACATGAGTGTGTCATCGACCGTCATCATGGCTCCAGCATTATCAAATTCACCACAATAGTTGGGGGCTGAAAAAACAGTCACCAGTTCCCTCCCAGCAAAAAATTCATACCCATCTTCTACCACCTGATGTGCCCTGACAACAAGATCAAGATCGTGGCGGCGGAGGAATTGACGAACCACGTCTCCCCCAAAAGTGAAAGAAACACCGCGATCATTTTCATTCCACCCCTTAGTTAATAATGTTCGAGTTCAATAAAGAGTTGTGAGTGTGAGGATATCGTGACCAGCACAAAGATCAACAAGGAACAACTTTACAGTAACTAAGACCTTACAGTAATAGATGGATCGGGGTCCGCCCAAAGAATGTCACAAAGAAGACCCGTGTCCGGAACATCGCACGGCCTCGCAATGTTTGCAATCTGCTCCATCTGGCTCAACTCCGGACTCAAACCCCCATGCATGCAGATAATTTTGTCATCAATGACCGCCGTACAAGGTAGGCAGTTGAAGGTATTGCAAAAAGCCTTCCATAGCTTGACACTGAAACGACGACGACATTCGTCATAGAATCCATATATCCTGTTGATCCCCGCACACTCATGGTTACCACGGAGGATGAAGAAATTCTCCGGGTACTTGATCTTATAAGCAAACAACAAACAGACGACTTCGAGCGATTGCTTTCCACGGTCAACGTAGTCCCCAAGAAAAAGATAGTTGGCCTGAATCGAGAGAACAGCAGGAAGAAGGCGTTAGATTAATCCGAGAAAAGCTAAACAGTATTCAATGACTTAGGCCAGTCACGTGTGTTTGTACGACACAATCGAAGCAGAGCATCCACTGACCTCAGGAGGAAATCCCCCATACTCAAAAAGTCGTAACAAATCAGTGTATTGCCCGTGTATATCCCCGCAAATTTTTATGGGCGCCCCTAATTCTAAAAGCATCGGCTGACTCAATAAAACTTCCCTCGCCTGGTTGCAAAGGTTGGTCGCATCCTGGACGCTGATGTCTACAGGTGTGCCGGGTTTCTTGTTCCGAGCCGACAAGAGGTTGTCGATTATGCCATCGATCCATGATTCGTCGGGTGGGGCGTTGTTATTTTGGCGCATCATGGTTGGATTAATTCTAGAAGGGCGAGTTGGATCGATCGCTTGGTTTAGTTGAGGTTGCACGATGTCATGAAGGCCTCCCTAAAAACGACAGAGAGAGACGAGGAGGGACCTGCTGTCAGAACCGGACGTTTGATGCGACCGACGCATGGGGTAGATATTATCATAATAGACAATTAACAAGTCATGCAGGGTCAGTAAGGCAAACAGAGACCACGCGTGACAGAGACAAGTCAACAAATGACAGGAGCACAAGGTCAAAGCCGAGGCAGGGACTCCCCACATGCCAAGGCAGGGATAGCCGGCAACAGCGGGGCATGAGAAGAAAGGGTATTCGGTGGTCTCAAATATGCCACAGCATGTTTCCTTAATCCAGACGTGGCAGATAGCATTGCCTTCCACCGCAGATCTAATAATGAAAAAGCCCCGAACGGCATCATCTTCAAGGGATGCCACAGATCGGCCCCAATGATGAACCCGGCAAGTAACGCGATGGACGGATGGGGGGGGCAGAAATAATAATGACTTCTGATCCCTCGCCCGACAACAAAGTCAGATGTAGCCCCCAACAGGTGTCGGCATCAACGACAACGCGCCATAATTCGAGAAGATCGACCCCATGCAACTAGCAGCAAGTCGACTTCCTCCCCCTCGAGACAGACCTCCCGCTATAAAAAAGTCAACAGTAAACATCGGACCGCACCGTAATATCAAATTATCGCAGGTGTCCTCGGCCGTGATCACAACAAATAATATTGACTCCCAACTCGGAGCAAGGTGCCCCAAAATTGTCTTGGTTGGCCAGGCCCCTGCATGTGCTCGCGCCAGCCTATGTTTTTTGGTGCAGACCGGGGGAGGACAGACCACGGCCCGAGCCCTATTTCAGCCTACCTTCGCGTTTCAACTATGGCCAATGACCCCGCGGAGTCAACGCACCCTACCGTTGCGATCGAAAGATACATGCGGATGAAAATCGGAAATTACGTCCCGTCTCTTACCTCTAGTGTTGGCGCATTGGCCTTGGGATGTTTTTTATTCACCGGGATGGATGCCTCGTCCACGCACCGCTTGTATTGTATGTGTTGAATGGATGGTCAAGCTTGGCCTTGGACGGAGCAAGACTAGATAGTACGGTACATACGACTATTGACGAACCCCGTACGACGTGCTCGTGAAAACTTAGGAACCACAACGCCTCACAACGCCTCATGGCGGGCCTGATGCTCTAACGCAGATAACAGTAGTCCTATCTAGATAATTCTTAGGTCTGTTTTCGAATCTTAAGTAATCGTCATTGTTTTCTTGTCTCACTTCACAGACCTTTTTCTCAACGCATTCCTGCACAAAATTAAAGTAGGTAGATAATGACGATTTGTATTTAATTACCTCTCTAATCGCAAATTTAATATGGATTCCTCTTGGGTCCTCTTGAAGTTTTTACCCTTAATACGACACTTCGCATCCGTGTTCCACGCGTCGTATATGTATCGTCTTGCCAGATTACTCGCACTGTTCGAACGCAAAATGTTGACCCGTAATCATAGGAGCCTGAACTCCAACAGACCATGTCCTCCTTCAATCCAGGCCGCGGAAGAGGACGCTCTGGTCGCGGACCCAAACCCATCTCCTCCAACCCCTCTTCTCAACCACGCCTCAATGTATGTAGAAACTTCGCTTCCACCGGCATCTGCACTCACGGCGACCGATGCAATTTTGCACACGTCGTGAAAATGCACGCCTCCACCGTGGCCTCGGAGAAAAATCCCGATGCCAAGCCGTCCTACGGCTATCATCCTGGGAGGAGCGGGGGGTCGAATAAAAGTAAGGAATATCACAAGGTGACGAGCGTGGCGGTTTGGGAAACGCAAGGTGCCATTAAATTATTCACGGGGTCGCACGATGGAAAGTGGAGGCTTTGGTCGACTGCTCCGGCGGCAGGGGGCGGGACCGGCGCGACGTTGACGAAAGATTTTGAACACTTTGTTGGAGGGCCGGTCGATGCTGTTCACATTGCGTCGCATTACTTCTTTTGTGGCTTCGAAGCAGCGCCGATCGAGGCACCTGACGCGAAAGCGGGCATGGTCCACAGTTGGAATTTGAATGCCGCGCAAGACCCGCCTTTGGAGTTATGGATCAGTCCCATGGCAAAATATGCGGGATCTGGAAGGATAAGAAGTTTGTGGACCACCGCGGATGGATCGGTTTTCAGTGGTGGGACGGATGGTATCATTCGTCAATGGGCGTTTAATCCGACTGGAGGACCCAGCGGGAAAGGTGGGTTCATCTTAGTCAGGAGTATGAGTGGTCATTTGGGGGCGGTGACTGGAATTGCACTGGCAGGGCCTATGCTATGGAGTGGTGGGATGGATGGAACAATTCGTTTATGGAATATGGAATCGGGTGATAACGCTCACTTAATACCAGCCGTAAAGCAGGATGCTGCTGCAAATGGGGCGCCACCGGCGAGTCATTCGGGACCAGTGACTGGTCTTCTTCCATTTGAAGCTCCAAATAATCAAGGGACGTTTGTATTTAGTTCGTCATTAGATGAAACAGTCAGAGTATGGAACGCCAACAACGGTGAATGTGTTGCATCAGAAACACACGGCCAAGGTGTAACGGCGATTGCCCTCACAACCGATCTTAAAGGCAACCCCCTCCTCTTATGTGGCTTGTTCTATGGTGATATAATGATTCGAGGCACAATCTCAAATCCGCCCCTGTGTCTTTTGCTGAAAATATCTCACAATTTCATTGGTGTGGGGCATGAGTTAGGTCCAGTGAATGATATACAACCTGGTCCGGGAAATACCTTTTATGCCGTCGCAGATGATGGTAAATTGACAGTCTGGCAAATCACTGGAGACTTTGGGTTGTAGGTTACTCCTGTGGAAGCCACTGCTACGACCTCTCAAAAGCGAGGTTATCGACTTTATTGTGACGCTATACAAGTTGCGAACTATTCGTTCTTGGTCAATTTCTCTATTTTATTATTGATTATCTCTAAGGTATCACTATTATTAAATTATGGTGTTTTCGCTACTACCTTGTTGGAGCATGCTTGTTATCACATTATTGTCTCTGGCATTGTCCCTGATGTCGTGTGGTAAATGTTACTACAAAACTACCTCATGGCAGACCCAATACTATTTACTATTTCTTGTTAAACATTACATAACATAAAAGGTTTGATTGATTTTATGTAATGCATTTACCTTTTGCGAAAGTTGATTTTTCATCCTCCGTAAATATTGAAAAATGACCATGTTTTCTCCCTTTCTGGCCTTTCTCCCCTCTCTGAAAACACAAGGCGTAATCTGCTATCCTCTCACAAAAGCAATTCGGGGAACAGGGAAAAGTATTGTACCGGAACGAGCAACCATGGAGCAGGGGCGCCAGGCCACCTTGTCTTACATCTCTCGATTGCTTCAAGATAGCACCAAACAAATTCCGGAGACATCCTTCGAATTTTTAAGCGATGCCGTCTTGGGTTTTGCCTTTTTGGTTACGGCGATAGTCGCTGCAAAGCGGTGAGTACATTCGGCTCGGCTCCGTGCGTGAATCTTGAAGAAAACAGTATTATTTAGAGACTAGTGGGCTTCGCTTTTGGATAGCTCTCTTGCGAATATAATATTCATGACTGCTGCTGCCCTGTCGTTAGTCCATGTATCAATCTCCTAATGTCTTTGCTTCTCATTGTCCTGCATTACCATCTTTAGCATGTCGTCAAGCCGGTCCCAAGGCGGGGCAGAAACTACCGTGGTGACAGCCTTCTACAGTCTCATACTACTCACAGCATCCCTACGAACTGTCTGGTTTGTCGTCCCTGGGACCGTTTGGTCTGCGGATTACACACCACATGCCGTAATGGCGTTTGACCCCGCGAATCCAGATTGGGTCATGCAATTCTTAGAAATACTATTGGTCAGCGCTGGATCGCTATGTCTCTTTAGCATCTTCATCCTTATTTTGGTGTATTGGGCAGATATACTCAAAAAGTACTTTTACCCTGGGGCCCGCAGGTCTAAGCCCATGGTCACCTTCTTAGTTTTGGTCGCTGTGTTATTGGCCATTCAAGTTCTTAATGCCACCCTTTTCTTGTTTCGTGACTATTCCACCGAGGGAATGACACTGGTCAACTCTGTCACTTTGTCGTTGGTGAGCATCGTTTGTGTTTGTGAAATCACCATATTTTCACACAGATTCCGAACGGTACTCAAGACTCTCGGCGCCATCAATCAAGTCTCGACAGAGAGTCAAGTGAAGCGAATCGTGTGGATTACTGTGACGGGTAACTTGTTTTTCCTTACGCGGGCATTTTTGGAAATCACGCTCACAACTCTTTTGTTGGTATATTGGCACACGCACGGGACGGTCGCAGAGATTTTTTCGCATGCCATGTGGGACACATACATCATACTGAAGCACTCGTCGGAGCTCGCTATCCTGGGGTTAATGCTTTATATTCTTCAGAGTCGTTTCGCAACAAATGCAGGGTTTGATGCTGCTGGAGGGGGAGCGAAGGGTGGATATGAACAGGTTCCCGACACAGATCCAGATGATCACATCGCAGTGGCACCCACATCAAATGACTCTGCTCCAACAACGCTTTCGGTGTAAGATTGGTTATACGTCTTGAATAGTTTGTACGTGATAAGAATTGAAAGATAATGTCTTCTCGGTTTGTCTGCGACTGCTAATTTTCTGCGATGAAATCGTAGGGATCAACGTTTCTTGCGTCAGTATCATCAAGATACCAAAGCGCAAGGGTGTCTTTCTTTTATCATTTTTGCTATGCGTGTCACGATTACAAGTCTCAATGAATATTTCGCTACAACATTGCAATGAACTCAAGTGTAAAATCATTACATCCGTTACATAATTAAGTCGGAAGCAGAAGTCGTACACCACATGTCGTGATAAAAAACATTTGTCACACATAAAGTCAACATCCATCTGATGATTTTTGGATTCCTTGTCTTTATTTTCATGAAACATCAGTACGAATGATGATAGATCTCTCAATGCAGAAAATACGGTGGATAAGTAACTGGTTTCACCAAGCATCTCACACATCAAAGGCAGTAGTTTTGGATTTGTATCAAGCACAATGTCGGCTTCATCGCATTCGTAGGAGTATCGACGGTTTAAAAACACATACTTTAGGGTGAGGTTGCTGTCCGCAATAGCAACCAGGCTGTCTTTGTTGAAAGTGCAGCAAATCAGCGGATGTAGTGACTGGAACGAATTGTGACTTAGATGTAGTTTTTTTAACTTTTTGTTGTTTACAAGAGAACGCGCTAATATCTCTAAACCTGATGCACCAATACAGCTGTTGTCGATCCACACAGATTCAAGGGGTTCATTCTTTTCCAATGCATTTGCCATTGATATAGCACCTTCATCGCGAATGTTATTGTCTCCTAGAATTAAAGACTTGATACCTCCTGCGCCGTCTCTCCTTTTCATCCTTTTAGTCTGATGGGTATGTAACAACGGAATGTTGTGTGCTCTGCTTGCATCGATTCGTTGGTGCTCAAATCCAGTGCCTTGAGACTTGTATTCGCAATGAGTGTCTTCGATAAACTTCTGTGCCTTCGTTTCCAAGATTTCACGATGAAAATATGAGGTATTTCAATGAACCCTCGTCTCTCGTGAGTCGATCAAGTAGCTCAATAGTAAGCTTTGACACTGATTAATAGTAATCCATCAAAACCTCTCCATACTGCCTCATCAATTCCATTTGAAATGATTGGTATTGCTAGCCATAACGGTTGAATGGGTTGCATTGACTACTGATGTGATGACAGAGTATCCACTTTCCCGCGGTATGGGTTAGTCAAAAGTATACTTGTTACTGAAACGTCTCCTACCTCTCTGGCCGACCCAACATCCATGTCACCATGGTGCAAATCAGTCCAGAATCTTATCTGGCAAGGCACTCAAGACAACACAAATGTCCCAGGGAGTATTGTCCCAGGGAGTATTTAACGAGGGGTAGTCTAAGGAGGGGAGAAGTTAAATGGGAAAACGGCCAAGATGGACGAGTTTTGATCCCAGCTGCTGGATGGAGCGACCATTCTCAACCAAGGGAAGGGACCTACACTTTCAAGTACTGAAAAAACCAACAGGGACACTAAAACCAGCTGATCTGGTTAAGACTGCAGGATGGGAATCAAGGGAAACAAGGAAAGTAAAAATGAAACAGTCCACAGCAAATGAAGACAAGCGGCCAAATGATGGCACAGGCACCATCCACGAGCACAGAAGACCCTACAGTCCTCACTTCAACAATTCACTTTTCACAATCACCTTATTCATTCAGCAAAGATGTGGAATAGGAAATCTCAACAGATGAATGAGGGAGTTCACTGATTTTTCAAAAGTTTCAAACTACTCAATACTCAAGCCTTTATCCCACCATTTGATACCACCTCTCATTCCCCCATTAAAACACTTAAAACAGTAAAACTATATGATTACAAGGCATTACTTCAAGTACACTAATGAATGGCTATTGAGGGTACCACCTCTTGATAGGGAGTTTATGAAGCAGTGATGGGGAAGTACATCAAACCCCCAACTCAGATCTTTTTCAAGCTGCAAATCACAACATCCATCCAAGCATGTAAGATGCCCGAGGCTATCCAAATTGTAGATTTTAGTCTTGCTCACCCAGAAAAGGCCAGGGTTCATGTGAAGTATATTCCTCAGACACAGCAGTCTAAGAAAGGTTAAGATCTCACTGAAGTTCAGAAGGTATTTACAGACTGCCTGATGGAAGCAAAATAATCTGTTGACAGCTCCAGGAAACAAGAACCTAACAAGAATCATGAGTAAACTTGTGGCAGAATGTTATGTGGCATGCCATTCGCACCAACAACCAGGGAATGATTGAAATGTTGCAAATTCTTTGGGTAGCAGGAGTCAAAAAGTAATGGAAAAGACAAGAGGAAGCTGTTGAATCTTGCCAAGAAAGAAAAGAAGAGGGAAAAGTCTTAACATGGTAGATAAGGGCAGGAAAAGGAACTAAAACAAAAGACCAAAATTGGCAGATATTTCATCTTGAATTCACCAAATGGAAACCACTCTTGGACCAATTCCCACAGAATTTTAACCTTAGAACAACTACAATGGATTCTGCAACTGGACCAACTGCCCCCTACATTGAGAATTGTGAGGGGATGATGGGTGTATTTGCAACCAACAGATTGTAATTCACAGAACATATGATTCCGATCACAGCTGCTGCTATTTGATCTCTAGCCCAGACAAGCTGCTGTGCCGACCTCTTAAGAAAGACATGTGTCATCTCATTTTCACTAAGAGTAGCATAATTTTCTAAACATTCACGTTAATGATGACATTGTGTTTCCAATATTGTTGTTCTGAGGATAGGCGTCATAATGAAGTGAACAATCTCAATCCCTACTTTGGGCAGAATGCAGGTCATTTTTGTTGCGAGCCAACTTCAACTGGGGTAGGATTCCTACCTTATGCTGAAAATTCATTTTTCATTTGTGCAACCTCTAATGCTATATGTTAGGGAAAATATTTTTTGTGGTTGCAAAATAGTAATCAGGAGCGGATGCCTGCCTTTGTAAAATATACTGATTACCTCACATAGATGTCACCAAACATCAATGACCCTTGTCTTTACTCTGAAGTTCTTGTGTAGCAGAAGACTGCACAAATTCTGTGCATTGCCACACACACACCACACAACATCACATCATTTCACATTATAACAATCCTCACCCCACTATGATCTATTCAATCAAATTATTTGCCTCCAATTCTTCATTGCCATGCAATTGCAGTTGACATCAATGCTGCCTGACTATGCATTAATACCACTTGCCCCATTGCCATGGGTTTATCTGCAGAGGAAGATGCATCAGCACCAGTCGTGACAGTGTCAACTGATATTATGAATTTGTTTGCTGTAGAATTTGGTGAGTTTGCTGCTGTTTCCACTGCAAGAGGTTTGCCGGAAGACAACATCCGAGAGGGCTGCAGGTGGAGCACACTGAAGAGAAGAGAGGGCATGCTGGCCACAGTCATGGTGGCTCTGGTGGCAGGGAAGATGACGGGGTTGGAGGGAGGGGGAGGTGGAAGAACAGGTAATTATCCATGCCATAGGGAATCTGCCCTTCATATTCTTGCTTTTCTCCCACCCTAGTCCCAATTGTTGCTCCCCTTGTTGCTACACCAAATATCTTCCTCCATCAACAGCTGAATCCAAAGACATGTGCTGCTTTATAAGCCGCTGTCATCCCTTTCCCCTTGCTGTCATCCTTCCATCCTCCTGCCCAAGCTGCATCTGGGGAGGGTGCAAGTGAGAACCTTCTCCAGCAGCTTCCCCTGTGGCTCCTGCCACAGAGAATGCACTCATTGATGTCCTGGTCTTGTGTCCTAATTAAGGGCTATATTATAGCCTTATGCCTACTTAAAGGGTATGTAGATACTTGGCTCATGTCACTCGCCCCTACGATTGGAGAATCAGTGTGATTGCGGAAAAGTAAAAACTCAGTGAGGAAAAAAATCTTGTTGAGCCAGGCTTGCAGAAAACCTTTTGAAGGAGAAAGCTGCAATTATTTGTGACATCTGTGACATATGTTGCTGTATGTCTGGTCTAAAGTGTAAGTGCTTG
>JALLPD010001674.1:0-11576 GCA_036940065.1 Cyclotella cf. meneghiniana | reverse complement strand
GAGAAAAATGGGATCTGTGAGGTTGACAAATGGGGAGCGCTAATACAGCGCCTAAAAGCAAAATTTTCGTGGTGTGTAGAATTAATACTACCTCCTACTCGATTAAAATCGTTGATATGGACAAACGGGTATTGTACAATACTCAAAAGGCATGGTCCTCGAGAGACCTCCCCCTGCCCAAGCGCTACATGGCGCCTTGCGTTTGCCACGCTTACTTTTAGGTCACTTTTGAACCCCCTTGTATCCTATCCTTGTTTTGTTCAGATCTGAACAAAACATGGCGCACGCAACGGACAGCTCCCAGACTGTGAGGATGCTGCTCCTATCCTCCGCACCGGGTCAATTTGATCCTATTTTAAACGATCTGCGATGTATACTACCGAAGTCTTCTCCGGACCATCTAGACGACAATTTCATTGCGGCTGTTCGTTCGGAGTGGGAGGGGGAAACCCGCCGTTCTATTTTAACTGCAATGAATGATGGGGCTGCTGATGACCATGATTTGTGTGTCTCATTACTCCGCAATGCCATGGACGAATACCTAACGAGGAAGGTTGCCTCGACGAATGTTCGTGCGGCACATGAGGTCTTAAAAGCAGTCGACTCAAAGATAGTAATCACAATATACGCTGAAAACGTCGACTTGCATAATTTCCGAGCTGGATCGCTGACTGGAACGTACACTCTTTGCAACTCGACTGGATCCTTCGCTGGAAGTGTACGTATTCACACTCATAGTTTTGAAAATGGTGCTAATTTCCAGCTCAAATCAAGAATTGACTTCAATCCAATTCAAGTGGGGACCTGTGCAACGTCTGACGGGAGTGAAAAACAAACATCGTGGGCAAATGCGGTGATACAGCAGATCGTAAATTGGGAAGAAACGGAAGTCACGTCAAAGATCAGAGATATGTATGATTCAATGGGAGCAAGCCTCAAAAGTTTACGTCGGGTTATGCCTGTTACAAGGACAAAGATGAACTGGAATGTAAGGCCGCATCGAGTGGTGCAAATGCTGGAGAAGGGTCTTGATCGTGAAACATCCGAAGAATGATAGGGTCCGATCGGCCATTCAAGTGAAACATGGCAAAAATGTTCGTCCACTTCAAACCCAATATCCTGAATCTAGTAAACAACGCAAGAAGATATTGCGTTAATGTGTAATGAATCTATCTTGCATTTGAGTTTGGTGTTCGTTTTTTTTCTTCTGCTAACTCAAGCTGGAGGTAACGGAACATTGAAGGCAATTAACCAACAAATGCATAGATTATTTTCTTGTGCGCAAATCTGCACACTAGAGCCACTCAGCACACAGTTTAAGATAAGTGGTGGCTGAGTTTTTTATGGTTCAATTAAATCTTAACCAGATGTCTAGCCATGTTTACACGACTGTACTAAGCTCCAGTAAACAGATAAAAATGAGAAATGGTGGATGCACATGGCCATGATCTGCTTCCAGAATTTGTAGAATGTTTAATTGGAATTGATGTGTGACAGAGCTCTTGCTACAGTTAATATCCTTTTCATCAAAAGATAGCTGTCATTCATAAAATAGGAATCATTGACTTATTGTTCCATTTGTGGTTGGGGGGGCTATCTTACAAGTTGAGTTGGATGAGCCCTTTGTCTCTTTTTGAAGAGCATATCAAAAAATTGACTTCGTGTCAGAGGTAAACTCATCAAACTAGAAACAAAGTGGAGTTTCCTTGTAATGATGTATTATAATTCACTGTTTTGTTCAAAAAGCTTCTATTTAATGTATGGTCACTTTGAAACCTAATCATTTGAAACAAGGTGTTATGTCCTTTTCAATGCTCTCTGCCAAAACATATCATTTCAGCCAGAGTCTGTACTCAATTCTACGGTTATTGCACCTAACTTATTGTTGCAAAAAAAAATTAAATAATGAGATCATTGAAATCAGAACTACTTCATCCTCATGCATAATTAAGCCTGTTCAACCCAATATATGTGGAGCTGATTTGACAGGAAAACCAGATAGAGTATGAATGGGGCCAAGTAGAAACAACAATGTGAAAAATTTGATGTAGTTGCTTAAGCAACACATCTAGAGTTACTAACACTTGGAAATTCTTCTTTTCTACTTCCAAGTAGTACTTACACTTGTAAGGAAATGGCACAAATGAAGTTGTCATAATCCTGCAACTTTCAAGACAGTGTCCAGAAGCAATGTTTAGCCAGACATGCACATAGCACATTACATGATAAAATTCATGGAGATTTCAGGAAAGATCACAGCAGTCCAGTGTAATTTTAAAGAAATTTGCTTAATTTTGCTATACTTTCTAGTTAACTCCTTGAAAGCATCTGATCTGACCATATGCTCACAATTGCTACACCAACACCAAAAAAAGAATTCAAAACAGTAGGCCTACAGGTAGTGCATATACTGTTGATATAGAACTGCATTTGGGTTAATTTAAGGTTTAGTTGCAATACTACATCTTGGTGGTGTTGTAGTCATGGTGCTGTGACCAAGAAAGGACAAAACATATCCATCTCATTGAAGAGAATTTTGTGGATGACAGGATGACATTCTGTTTGGTGATGTTGATGGCAATGAGGAGGAGGTTGAAATGTCATGATGAATTGACAGCTCCAAGGAGTATTTTTGATGGGAAGAGCAGTTTTTGTAGTGATGAATCCATGTGAAGGGGTTTAAGTTGCTGTCCTGCACCAAAAAAGGATGTACATAGGAATCCTACAAAAAATGGTTGTAATGTATTTTGGAAAGTAATCTGAAATTATGAGGTAATTTCTACTGTACAAAAATGCTGTTGCTGCACAACAATAAATTTTGTATGTAGTGCCATCATGGTGTAATGTTCCTTGATGAGCTGATGTTTATTTTCTCCACACCACGGTACAGCATGTTGTCTATTTTTGGATCTTGTATCTTTGAACATTTAAGATCCAAAATATCTAGTGTACTTCTCCTTTTTGACAAAAGGAAAGTATTTTAATCATATTTTAAGTAAATAGAATATACAACTCTTGGCTGTAGATACTTGGCCTATGTCACTCACCCCCACAATTGGAGACTCTGGTGGCTCTTGGAAAAGTAAAACCTCAGTGAGGAAAAAATACATTAAGCCAATACCAGTATGCAAAAACCTGGTGTCATAGGTTAAAATTCTAGCTGATGAGTGACATGTCATACATCAATGCTGGTATGTATGTATCATAAGCATAAGTGCTTGTGAAGAGGGAGACTGATGTAGTCACTGTTTCTTTGTGACTTGTAATCATGTTTGCTGTGCTTTTTTTACTCTCTTAAGTCATAATGATGACTTACATCCACATGAAACCCTGAGTGTCCAATTGTATGAAAGTTGTGAAAGTCCATGTATCACGGTCATACAGACTGCTTGTTTGCAGGATAATTCCTATTTTAACTACCGCAGTGCTTGCACCGATTATTGACCATAACTCTGTGAGAGGATATGTTGAGGTCAGTGTGATGTTGCCCTTTTGTCTCCTATTGTTTTTGTGTGTGTGCAAACGAAATAATGCCGAACATCATGTTCCTCTTAGTCATTGCAACACTACTTCGGCATGCTGGTATGTATGTATCATGAACAGAAATGCCTGTGGAGATGGAGACTGATGTTGGTCACTGTTTCTTTGTGACTTGTAATCACATTTGATGTGTTTATGTACTCTCCTAAGTCCTAATGATGACTTACATCCACATGAAACCCTAAGTGTCCAATCATTTGAAATTTGTCATAGTCCAAGTATCATGGTCATACAGACTGCTTGTTTGTGGGATCATTCCTATTTTAACTATCGCAGTGCTTGCAACAACCATTGACCATATCTCTGTGAGAGGGTATATTAAGGTCAGTTTTGGTGTGGCTCTTATTTCTTTTTATTTTGTGTGTATGCAAAAGAAAGAATACCAAAATCGGGCTCCTCTTTGTTACTGCATCACTTCATTAGGGGGCAGGCATTGAATAGTAGGTTTTGAGTCAATAGAACATTGGTGGTTGTTAGGGCAACACCATGCCACTAGAAGCTGCTGACAAGGCCAAGATTTGTTCAGCAGGTCAAGCATCACCATGATTTGTTTGATGTTGATCTCTAACAAAATTTTCACTTCTGGATTCTTTTGAAGACTCTGGTTGACTTCCGCTTCCTGCCAAATGATGTCCATGAGGCAAGAAAGTGGAGTTATGCAACTGCACTTTTATTGACACTATGTGTGTGCAATGTGGATATTACACCAGGTCTGATAAATAAAGTGCTGAGCCTACTGCTGATCTTTGATCTAGCTCATACATCTTCTCTTGTATGTATCCTCTTTGTTGCCCTTTGCTCCTATGTATCCATGGGAAGAGTTGCCTGCTTGTGTCAACTACTGGCAATCAACAAAGACTGAACAGACTGAGTTCTGATCATCATCATTGTGGGAAACATAGGTCAATCTCTGACATGTGTCGACCAAAAAGAAAGGAGATTCAATTTGGATTGTATCCTTTTTGTACTAGAGCAAGGATCCTTAAGCAAGTTCAACATCCTTTTTAACTCTTATTGGCTGAATGACAAGATTCAGTTCTTGTAGTGAATATTCATGTCAGTGGCTTTGTTTATGATGACAGTCTTTGACTGTTATTTTTATGGTACTTGGAACCATATTGACTCTTCACAGCTCAACAACATCCTATAAAGTTAATAGACAATTGCATTTGATGTTTGTGAGTTTGCTAAGCTAATTAAGCCATATCAATCATGTGTAAAGCTGCTTATATTATCCTTATGTTGCATAGGAGCTAACAAGGTGGGATATGTCTTTTCTGTAGAGAAAGAGATTCTGTTTGATTTCTTCTGACAAATATTTTCTATGAGTAGAAGATTAATATTGAAGAGTCTATTGCAGAAGAAGTGAAGTGGTCAACAGTACGTAATATATGTAACTTTGGTTTTATATATCACGTTGTGGTATATGTACCATTATTACATATGTAACATCATTTCATGGGAAACATGTTTTCATTTGAAATATATCTCACATGTCCTGTTTTACAATCTATTTTTGTACGTATACATAGATATTGAGAAGTCACTATCTAATGGTCGAGAAGTAAGTTTTGATATAAATGTTGTTTCATGATTAGCAACTTTGTATATATTCTAACTGGATGTGTTGTTTATGCAACATCGTTTTCATACTTAACATTTTTATGTTTCAAATATATCAAAAAGTCAGTTATGGATGAAGAAAAATCATCCATGGTAAGTTTGGATATCAGTATTGTTTTGTGTTTAACAACTTTCTATATAGTCTAACTGGACATGGCCTAAAGTACGTCATATATGTAACTTTGGTTTCAATTGTCACTTTGTGCTATATATACCAGTGGTACATATGTATCATCGTTTCATGTGAAACATGTTTTCATTTGAAACATATCTCACTTGTCCTGTTTCACAATCTATTTTTGTGCGTATAGATTGATATTGAGAAGTCACTATCTGATGGCCAAGAAGTAAGTTTTGATATAAATGTCGTTTCATGATTAACAACTTTCTATATATTTTGACTGGATGTGAAACACATTTTTTTATTCGTAGAAGATTAATATTTAGGGGTCTATTGCCAAAGAAGAGAGGTTGTCAACAGTACGCTATATATGTAACTTTGAATTTATATGTCATGTGATGATAAATGTACCATTGTTTATGTAATATCGTTCCATATGAAACATGTTTTTATTTGTAACATCTCACTTGTCCTGTTTTACATTGTATGTATAGATTGATATTGACAATTTACAGTCTGATGGTCAAGGAAAGGTACACATTTGAATGAGAACTAACAACACAATTTTGTTGCTTCTCAACATATCATAAATTGTTTCCAATTGTCATGTATGAAGGTTGATGAAGATGATGAGAAAATAAATCAGAAAAAGTGGCCTAGTAAGTTGTTCTACGGACCAGATGAGGACCTTAAGCACTCATACTCAAGATGTTCAAAACCAAATATGAAAAAGAGGAGTGCATGATACAGGTGCAAAAGCTTATGAGTGTTTGGCTAAACTACAGATATTGGAGATAGATGGGTGGGATCAGTACATCATGACTGGTGAGCATACAGAAATTTGTAAGGCTAATACTGGAATTAAACCAGAGAATGTGGATGGTATGGACAGTAGTAAAGTTGCAACATTTGAGGACATACATGAAATTGTGTGCTGCTCTTGCAGTGGAAAAAATATGGCTACAACCATTCAAAATATGGAAGATGGTTCGAGATGAAATGGTTCCAAAAGTACCCAACGGTGTGGTCGTTCCATCCTCTGATCAGGTAAGCTTCTGAAATGCATGTCATAAATGTTACATATATAATGCATTACATAGGTAACAATTTCTTTTTTACACAGTGCTGCACTTTAATAAACAGAATTTGACATGCTCAATATGGTGACAAAAATTTTCTTGCAGTAGAACAAAAGTTTGGAAATGTGTCTATATTTGAAGGATTCTTGATGTTTTCAGTGTATTGGTGTGATGAAGAAGGACCTCAGAGGATAATGGGTTTTGCTTTGCATTCACTCATAAAACTCCTTAAATACAAGAAGCAGTTCCTCCACATTGATGCAACATTCCAGGGAGCACCAAGAGGGTTCTATCAGGTGGTCATTTTCTCTGTAATTGATCAGGGGACAAACCTTCATGTTCCTATGTTTTATGTCCCATGACTAAAAATCAGAAGAAGCTTATAACTTATTGCAGATGAACAACATGACATGTATTGGTTAGTGTTTTTTGTAATGAGGTATGATACCATGTATGAGTATGTACGATCTCAAGGAAAATTTGACATGTGAAGTAGGGGCAAAAAATCTGGATTTCAAGGAGTTATGCATGACTTTGAGTGGACATTGATCAAGTCGGTAGAGAGATGGTTCATGTGTGTTCATCATTTGGGATGTTTCTTCCATTGGAAATAGGCGCTTCATAAAATATGGTTGATATAGGTTTTAGAAATGAGGCCATTTCAGTTATATTGCCATTGTTTGATTTCTTGACGGTGATCAATAGAGAAGAGATGGAAAAAGGAGTGGAATACATAAGGTCACAAGTTTGCAATGAAAAGGGCATAAAAAGATGTGACAAAAAGTTGTTTGATGACTATCTATACAATTATCTCAAAAAAACCTGGTTGAGGAAGAAATTGATAGATATGTGCAATTACAAACACAAAAAGAAACTTAATGAAACCAAGTATGTTGTGTCTGTGTCTGTGTCTTGTCTTCATTCAAGGGGTTATCTCAAATTCTTATGTTGTTTTGTGGTTTTGTATACATTCAGACATTTGGTGATTGAAGCAAATTCAGAGAGAGATAGTGTTCTTGTCACAAAAGCTAAGTTGCTAGCAGATCATTGTGTTCTGTGAAAGAGGCAGAGTGTGCAGCAAGGATTGTTGATTGCAAGCATTTGCCCACTGATACACATGGACATAAAATTAAAGAATCAGAACTCTCATAAAAAAACAGTCTGAGCTTTTGAATTGAGTCCCATCACCTGAGAAGAATGAGAAAGAGGCAATCCATCAAGCAAAACAATCTGCTTGGCACTCCAGAGGTTTTATGATTCTCAGTTATAGTCGCACACAGAATATTTCTCATTTGGAACATGAACTGTCTTCCTTACAAAGCTTTTCTTAACTTGAGAGTCTACTACATGAAACATCCAGCCATCTGTCTCGTGCTGAAGAAGTTTTCCTGTAAAGAATTTTTCAAAAACAAGAGTTGGCTGAGGAGCAACATCATCATGGCCATTCTACATGTGGGAACTAATCATGAACAATTGGTCAATGGAGCTCCTCCAACATCAATCAATTCTAATATCATTGTGATGGTGAAAGCATTCTCTCATACTATCAAAATCAAAGGGCTACCTAGCATTTCAACCATTTGATGAGCACGAACCGTTTTGTTGGTAATAGTGCAGACACTTGCAGCATATTGCATAGCAAAGGCTGACAAGTGGGAACAACTTTTCACGGATGGAACTTCTTGGAGACATGTGGCTTTTCAATGTTTGGTAATATGCATTGAAGAGGATGAATTATTTAAAGGAGCCTATCAAGAATTCAAGCCATTTAATTTCAGCATATCATTTTTCCCTATTTATTTTATTTTTATGTTTCAGACAACAATCACTATCTAGATGCATTTTTCCTGACAATGAATGTTCAGAAACAGTGTGCAAATCTAATTTAGACACTATTTGTGAGAAAGCAACACTACTACACCAATGGAAATCTTTTCACAAGAACATGTTTGGAATTGATCATGATATTCCATCACCATCAGAGATGTACAATCAAATTTGGAAGGAGGACCGATAAACACAGATACTTGTAATGCTGCATGATGCATAAATGCACTATTGTCTGAGAGTGTCAAAAATGCAGTGAAAGATAAATTTGTGACCCAAGGAGGTGTAGCAGATATAAAACCAGTTCAAGTGCTAACACAAAACCGCCATCACCACATCTGTAATGTATCAATTGATGCATTCATAAAGAGATGTCAACCTACCTAAATGAGATCTTGGCATGTGACCTAAATTCAATTGATTTCCGATACCTAGTCACAACATAATGTTTGATGCCATACTAACAGCAGTTGACTAGGAATTTAGTCTTCCTGGAAATTATCCAAAAGGTCATTAAGCATTCTATATTGGTTGAATAATAATCACTGGGGAGCATTGTTGCCTTCTGCTGAGAGGACATCAGGGTCTAGACAGGACTTGGCAGTGGAAGGAGCAACTGTCATTTATTGGAATTGAAGGTAAGAACTTTGGTTACACTGATACGTAATGACACAATTGGCCTCACAAATCTTTCTTGACAGATGTTATGTTTAAGCTTTACATCAGTGCCTTCAGGCACATAAATTTGCTTCATGAAAATTTATTTATTGTTCTAACTTCTCTTGAAATGGCTTCTTTGAGTTGAGTCATTGCAATACTATACTTCAAAATTTACATGCCAATGTGGTGGCTTGCAGGAAATACTAATGTTTTGGGACAAAAAGGATATGACTGGTCTGCTCATTCAATGAGGAAGGCTATAGATGCATCACACTATGCACTCATGGAAATTGAGAGTGATGGAGGGTTATATTTGAATGAAGACTTCATGAATCAAATATTTTCAACAATACACATGGATGAAGAAGGAAACCCAGTGACTCTTGAGCCGTGGAGACAACGAGGTACCATTATGTGGAAATTCAGACTCCGGCTGTCGATGGTTCACATGTATTGCCTAGTGATCAACTCAAGGCTGAATTGTTTTATCATCAATGGCTGAATATGATGAAACTACTGAAACAGTTCTGTGTATGGCATGTGAAGTAGCAGAATGTATTCTTAAGGAGCTCCGTGACCCAAATAAGGCAACATCTGACTATTTGTCAAGCATTGTTGGTAAATTCAGTTGGGGACAGGCAATTGATGATGAGCATGTGGCATGCATTGGTAAAATGGCAACAAATGATCCTGCAGAGAGTTCATTTTCTACACTCACACATCAGTTACAAGTCTTTGGAGGTGTCCTTGGAATTCATGCTTCTGCTATTAGACAAGCAGAAATCAATGGAGATTTTGTTCATGATTACCATAATGGCATCAATGATGGCACTTATCATGAATTGCCATTACAGAGGCAGCAATCTTTGATGCGATTTGCATGTGATGCTTCTCCTGCAGTATGCAAGGCTGAAAAGACAGCTTAGGACAAACAGAAAGATGCAAAGAAGAAGAAATAAGATTTCCTTTGTCAACAAATGGTTTAAATTGAAAATGAACATGCACATGCATTGACTTGCATTGCCATGGACCAATCTCAAGCTTGTTGGTGGTCAAAGTCTGATGCCAAGAATTTGATAAACTAAACATTAGAGCTACAAAGTTGTATTCAATAAAAGAGCTAGTTTGAATTTGTGTGATTGGTTTTGGGTAGAAATATCTTCATGATCAATGATCAAGGAATGGCCAGGAGTTTTCACCAGAGGAGCTGCTTGGTCATTTGATTACAAATATTATTCCCGAACAGGGCAAACACAAGATTCCAGGCAAACCAAAAATGGAACTGCCAAAAGCAAACCCCACAATTAGGGGTGAACGTGGTGCATGGAGATATGTTGGATGAATGCTATGAAACGGAAAAGCAAAATGCAATGGAACAGGCCATGAAGCTGAGAGATGAATTGGAAGCAAAGGGAGCAACAGATAGGTATGAGAAATACAACTCCCAAGGCCATCAATTAATAAAAATTTAATTGGATTAGAAATTGAACGGCTCTGCATATTTGAAGAGGAGGAGAGAACAAGAGTTCAATGATGGTGCTAAGGTCTTGTTGTTGCAATAAAAAATAGAGACAGAGTCCACATTCGTTAGAATGAGGACTGTTTATTTGATGGAGATCTACCCATCAGCAAGGAGGTACTAATGAAATCAAAGTATAATAATTATGTTGAGGGAGCTTGACAAATGAGTTTGTGGTAGCACTATAAGTGAATATGTATTTATTGAGTGTTGAGTGTATATGTAAGTATGTAGACATTAGGATAGTATGGACAACACATGTGATGTACTATATACTTACATACATACTCTATACATAGTTCAGTCACTAGTTGCCTGAAATAAGCATATGTTAGTAGGGCTACAAGTAGTTTTTTTTTCAGAAAAAAAAATTAGGAACACTCAACTGTGATCAAGTGCTATGTGTTGGAAAACTTAATCCAGGGAAAAGACCAAATTTAAAAATGACCATTTTTTGTGCACATCCCCCTAGTGTTGCATGTTCTTCTATCATCTTCCAAGCTAAGATGTCTGAGCTAATCCCAACCCTTGAGTTCATGCAAACTTACATTGATGATCTATTATGCATCTCCAAGAGTCTGGATGGCCACCTTGCCATATTGTGAAAGGTCCTCATCAGACTATGGAATGCGAGATTGAAAGTCAATGCATGCAAATGCTTTTCCTGTGCTGTGGAAACAGAATACCTGGGGCATATCCTACCCAGAGATGGCATGAGACAACAAGCAAAGAAGGTACAAGCAGTTCTCACATTAACACCACTGCAGAATGTTAAACATATCTGAAGATTCCTGGGCTTGGCCCAGTATTACAGAGACATCTGGGCAAGATGCAGTGACATGCTCACACCACAAACCAACATAGGTGGGAGAGTGTGGGCACACCAAAGTCACAAAGGCTAACAAGGCATGGAAAGAGTGGTGGCACTGGGATGCTTTCCATCAGCAAGAATTTGACACTGTAAAGGGAACTATCGCTGAGGATGTTACCTTGGCCTACAGGGTGTTGAGATTTATACAGACAGCTGCAAATTGCAACTAAGAGCCATCATTACTCAAAACAACAGGTTGTTGGCGTTTTTCAGTAGGACACTGAATCCAATGCAGCAAAAATATAGAATTACCAAACAAGAACTACTGGCCATAGTGGAATCACTAAAAGAGTTCAAAGGCATGCTATGGGGTCAAACTATCACAGTTTATACAGA
>JALLPD010001673.1:0-11582 GCA_036940065.1 Cyclotella cf. meneghiniana | reverse complement strand
TACCACGCACTTTTATCTAAGCCTATTTAGGTGAATTTTTAGTAAATAAATACTTTCTCCTTTTCACACAAAAATTGCTGTATGCATAGGCAGGACAGTGTCATAGTCACCTCTGTCTCAGGTTAGAGATCAAATCCATTGCCTGGTAGTTTGTACCATTGAAAGTCTTGTCACTTAAGGCTGTCAATGTGTCAATTTAGTGTTGGGGGTGGGGGAGGGTGACAATGTTGTTCTGACATGTCACACAACCTACCTTAACCCATGTGTCCCATTACTTGGTGGAACCACTTGATGCTGCTAGTACCATTTCCTCAGGTAAGGCAATTTTCAAAATTGTTCTGAGTGGAGCCTTTTTTGTAAATGATGTCATCAATGTTTTCATCTAATCTCAGTTTGATGTAGTTGTCAGGGAATTTGTTATGGGAAGTCAGCATTTCTTGTCCCGCTGTTGCAATTCCCATGTGTGCATGTAATTCAAAGGGTTACAGACAGAATAGGGAATCTCTGGGAGGTTGAGGTAGCACTCAGTCAACTCAACCAGTTCATCATCATGAAAACTGGAGTATTCATGTGTCAGGAAGTATGAGTCATCTTCATTGTCAGAAACCACTGAGGGCTCTCCAAGGTTCTTCCCCTCTGTGATATGAGCCGGTGTAATCAGATGATGGAGTCAAGATAGATTATTGGCCAATATATTGTGGGGAACATCAATGTAATGCAAGATTGGTGAGAATTCCTCAACGTTTTTTGACAGTACAAGACTCATTGCATTTTTAAGATGTCCAATATTGAGTTGTTGTGGTTGGTGAAGACATGAATGTCAGAACCAAGAAGCATACTTCAAAACTCATCAAGAGTAGCCACAACGGAAAGCATTTCTTTTCCATCACCGGATATTTTTGCTTGGACTTTCACAGCTTATGCAAAAATTAGGCAACGGTATGGCCTTCTTGTATAAGCACCTAATTGATAGTCAGATGCATCTGTAGACACATTGAGCCACTTGTTATGGTCTTGATAGGCAGCAAGGGCATCTGCCACCATTAGGGCACACATCTTATTGAATGCTGTTTGTATGTCACATGTTCAAGGTATGGGAGCATGCTTTTTCAACCCAGAGTGGTCAGTCAAGGGTTTGAGTATGTGAGTATGGATTGGCCACAAACCTGGTAAAACATTGACACAACCAATGATCATGCATAGTTCAGAGGTGTTCTGAGGCAATCCACATGGAGGGCATTCATTTTTCCTTCCAGGGTTTTAGACCCCATGGAGAAAGAAAATAACTCAACAAATCAGTATCTTTGATGGCACATTCACACTTAAGTGGGTTAATAATGAAGCCATTTTCTTGCAGACAGCATAATATGTTGCTAAGCAATTCAATGTAGTGGTCCCCATCAGAAGAGAAGTACCATGCATTATCAATGTATCCATACGCATCATCAATGCTGGTTAATACACTTTCCATGATTGACCAATCAATATCAGGAGAGCATTTAAGCCCTATTGGGAGCATCAAGTATTTATATTTTTGATATAAAGTGATGATAGTACAGAGGTCATGACTATGTTCATCAAGCTCAAAGCTATAGTATTGCATACTGATGTCAAGTTTACTGAAAAGCTTGTATCCTCTGCTTGTGTAAGATATCAGTGATTATTGGCAGTGGATATTATTTGCATCTAATGACATTATTAAGTCGGCCTAAGTCACTGATCTAGCATATATGCCTTTTTTCATTCGATGAAGGATGGCATTTGCTCTCTCTTGTGGGAGCTAGCACTCCAGGTTCAACAAAGCGTTCTAGTTATATTTTGAATGTTTTAAGTGCACATGAGGTACTGGGTACAGTCATGAATACATGGGTTTTACATCAGGTAACTATTCAATGTGTACATTGTGATGTGGATAGGTGCCAAGTATACCATCAAACATCTTGCTGCTTTTTGCACCACCTTCAGCAAATCTGCTGTTTGGTGGAGGTTAATATGAGTGAGATTGTCTATGACATCTGTGACAGCAGTCCATTCATATTTGGTGTCAAGGATCTTGGTGACATAACAGTGCAACCAATCCTCGCCAAGGAGCTTGTCATCTGTTTGTATGAAAAAAATAAATCTATGACATCAAAGTCCATGGAGTTCAGACCTGCCAGGTGGATGTAGTGTGTTGGAAGAATCAAACCATTCCATTTTTCCTTCTGAGTGATTGAGCTTAATTCTAGCTTTTGACAGGAAATTGGTACCCAGGATAATGTCATGTTTGACATAGTCATTGTCAAAGGCAAGGTATTTTTGTTCAACAATTTGCCTGTTTTTATCAAACTCAGGCAGCCTCAGATATCTGAGGGTTATTACCTCTTGTGCCTGGATCTCTCTTGCAAGAGTGGTGACATTCCATGTTACATGTTGTACTAATTGTCTTAGTGAAAACATTTGGTGGTAAAGTGGTTCTTTTGATCAAGGAAACAGGAACCAGAATTTAGAAGCACTCACAGGAGTCTTTGACTATACCATGTTAATGTTATCTGTCATACATATTGTGACCAGGTACTCATTGTTGGGTAAACAATCCTTGGTCTATGATAATTGTAATGGGGTTGGTCTACCTCTGTCTGAAAATTTTCAAAAGCTGAGAGGGTTGGAGCATTCCCAGTAAAGGAGAGGGAGTGAACAGATGAGTTGTCATTGACAAACTCAATGAGGCTAGGTGTAGATGTACAAGGGTCATTGTCATACAATATTGCTTTATGTTGAAATCTTCTGTTAGTTTGTTCATTATTTTGAACTAATTTAATGTCTACAATGGTAATGTCCAGTTGAGTGTCATTTGCATCTGGAGGATCTTCCCAAACAGGATATTTGCTAGGCAATACAGTTTCCCCCACGAGCACAGCCCTTCAGGAATGGCGCTTGGCTTTTAGAAGTATGTCAGTTGTGTTTTTGCTTTTGGAGACAGCAGGAGCCATGAAAGAAACAAAAAATTCCATCATTAATGGGACAGTGCTCTCATTATTCTTCAGAGTAGGAGTGAGCCCTTTTGTGGGACTGAGTACTTGGGGGACTGAGGACCTTTGCATCCTTGGTCAGCAATTTGATGCTTCTCATCAGATTTGGACCTGTTGCTGAAGGCATAAGCAGTGGAAGAGGAGTGCCTTGAGTACTTGGAAGACTTGGAGGAGGTGGAGGAGCCTCATGAGGGAGACCTGCTCATTTTGTGTCCAGCATCAATGTGTATTGTATGATGGTCCTTGTTGGTATGATTTCCTGATCCATAACAGTCCCTCGTGCAATTGCAATCATGATGATTGTACTTGCAATCCTGGTAATCGCAATGGCAATCAATCTTACAATCCTTGTTGTTGTGATCATAGCAAGCATTGCACTCATTGCATTTGATCCTGCACACATAGCAATAATGATGGTAAAAATTGTGGTGATCACTGTGTTTGTCACAATTGCATGGTTCATTTCAATTGCACAAATGATGATGACATACGCTGTGATTCTTGCAGTGATTGCATCCTTGCACCTTGTTGCTTGTTGCACTTGACTTTTTGAGCTGCACCTGGACTCTTTTAGTGTGTCATTGATATGGTGCATTTGATAATGTGGAATGCATGTACTTTGCACCATGTGTATATGCCTGCTGAATGTTCTAGCAGTTATGCTTTGTCAAGCAATGTCAGGCTATTCAAGTTCAGTGCTCACACCATGAACCACATTCATAAGCTGTAAAATATCAATGCATGTTTGTGGTCTTCCTTACAGCTTTCCAGATCTATAAATTTGAACCAAGCTCTCGCAGACTCTGACAAAAAACAAGCAAAATTATGAGTATTTTCATATTTCAATTCATGATCATATCCCACAACAAAAATGTGATCCTTTACATTTTGTGTGCAGCCACTGTGCATTGCAAACTAACTTAAAGCATGGTTCTACTTGATCATCTCATTCAATTTTCATTTGAAAACAAAGACAAATATAAAGCAAGATAATACAACAGAAAAATTGAAAAAATTGTTATAAGGAAAGAAAGTTATTTTTTTATAAATCAGATATATTTCCCTATTCATCATTACAAGAAAATATTATGAATCTTTCTCCATATTCAAGTTCAGACATACCTTAGTAATACTCAGAAATCTCTCATATTTCAATCACAAACATAAATTTTTGCCAAAAAAGGACAGAACATGTTTTTCTTAAATAAAACATGTTTATCCAAAATCCTAATTACAAGAAAATAATATGTAACTGCATCATCAACATATCCAGCTGTACCTAGTCTTTACATAAAAATCTTACAAATTCAAATCCACACTATCCTCACTGAATAACTCAGGATTATTCTCAAAGAAACAATGGATATCAGTGAAACTGCAACCTCTTAACATTGTCAAGCAAAAAAGTAATAAAAATATCACAAATTCAAAATCACACTATCCTCTCTTAATAACTCAGGATAATGCTCAAAGTAACAATGGATTTCAGTGAAACCCCAACCTCCTAACATTGTCATGAAAAAAGTATTAGAGGACAGAGGAGAAGAGGAATGGATGTATTTTATTGAATATTTTGCATATATGATTGGTGAATTTTGATGGCTGCTTGAGTTTTTCACATGTCATCCAGGACACTGCAAACAAAACTACCATAAGCCCCTAATACACTCTCAGAATATGTGAGTGCACAGGAGGCCAGGTGGTTCATGGTAGTTTTGTACTATATTTAAGCTGCATACCCTGACAAATTTTATTGCAATAAATATTGTTCGAGGATACAGTTACTTATCAGAATGTCACAAATACTATATCCCAATCATGAATTGCCCTATGTCTGATGCCTGTTGGACCTAGTTTTGGAGTTCAAACTATAGTCATATTTTACTTTCTAAAGGTAACAGCCTATTGGTCCTAAATTTAATGGAGTTTAAGAGTGGCTTTTAGTTTTGTGCATACATCTAAGCCATCCTGACAAACTTGGAGCAGTCAGAGAGGGCATAGTTATATACTGTTTCATAATGAGAAATTAATTAATCAATTGCTTTGAAATTCAGTATGATTCATGTGCCAAAAAATCACAAATACGAGAATGCACAAATTTTGCATATGCAGCCATCAGCAGGGAGAACACGAGAATAGTCAGATCTCTGGTATACCAGGCCCTTATGAATACATAGAATTGCCAAAAATCCTGTCTGTTGCCCTCCTTTGGAACATGACTATTTTGTTATTTCATTTGTAATTTTCAATTGCATCACAACAGAGCCATCCACACCACTGGATATATCTCTGTCCCCAGATTGAGCGTGGAGTGCCATCAATGCCCTGTTCCTAAAAACAACCATCAAATGGGTGGTAATAGAGCATGGTAAGAAATCATGTCATGCAATTTTTGCAACTGTTTTCAGACTAATGACTTTTATTTTATCAATTACACCATTACAGGGCAGTCCATGCAACTGGGGATATCCCCCCAGACTGAGTTTGAAGCCAGCAATATGATTGCTCTGTCACTGACATCAATACCAAGTGAGAGGTAAATGGGCGGGGTAAGAAAGCATGTCCTTCATATTTTTATGACCATTTTCTTTTCAATAACACCATTGTAGGGGGGTTCATCCAACTGTGGATATCCCTGCCTCCAGAATGAATTTGAAGCCAGCAACACAGATATCCTGTTGCTGACAACAATTCCAAGTGAGTAATAAAAGGGGTAAGACATCATCTTCTCCACATTTTTATGAAATTTTCTTGATAGTGAATTTTTATTTTTTCAATTACTTCATTCCAGGGCAGTATGCACAATTGGGGATACTTCTGGCCCTGGAATGGATTTGAAGCCAGCAATATGAATGCCTTGTTGCCAACAGTAATACCAGGGGAGGAGGGCCATGGTAAGACATGACAACCTTAACTTTTTTATGAGTGTTTTCAGACTATGAAATATTTTTTTACATTGTTGCTGGAGAGTCCATGCATCTGGGGATATCCCCATCCCCAGAAGGAATTTGAAGCCAGCAACATGAATGCCCTGTCACTGACAACAGTACCAAATGGGTGGTAAAAGAGCATGGTAAGAAATCATGCCCTTCGGAGATTTCTAAGAAATTTTTGATCAATGAATTTTCGGTTTTTTCAACTTCATATTGGTAAGGCCATCCATGCAATTGGGGCTATCTCTGCCTCCAGAATGAATTTGAAGCCAGTATCATTGACATCCTGTTGTTGACAACAATACCAGGGGGGAAGGGCATGGCAAAAAACCATTTCCGATTCATTTTTTACTTCAATCATCTGGCCAGTAAACTGCCACTTTTGATACATCACCCCCACAGGGAGTCCTTACAACTGTGCATATTTCAGCCCCCCATTGCATAAGGTAAAAGCCCTTACTCAAATTGTTTAATGAATGCCTTTATTTAAAAGTTTCATGATTGTGTCATCATTCAATTTTAAATACAAAATCAATATGGTGAGTGAGATATAAATATAATTCTTATTTAATTGGTTTGGTGTCCTGGTCGAGGCTAACATCCACCCTTCAATTTTCAGGCCGGGCTGAAAATTTACAGGGTGTGCTCAGGCCAACTATCACGTAAATATAAAGGAGTGGAGGTGGACCTCAGTTCCTTATGTGTATTCTATATTTGTATCCTCTGTAATAAGCAGAACAAAATCTGGAGTAAAGAATTGATTATCACCCACAACCAGGCAATATGAAATTGTAGCAATTTCCATAGCCCAAACATGCATAAGTAAAGCCTACCAGTGCACTATGTTTTAGCCACTAAATAACAAGCTATATAGGGTGATGTTGACTCTATAACTTAGTGAAAAGTTATTTGAAATTTCCACCAATCAGTTTGGCCATTAGGTGCAGTACACTTGTGGAAAGATAAAAATATTGTAATCTCCTCATACTGTCAGTACACAATGGGCACTAGATTGGTACCAAATAGGTACTTTATTTGAGCATTTTTGAATGTATTCTATATGACTACAACAATGTTACATGATTTTTGTCATGACTACCTGCAAACATCTTGTTACATGATTACAACTTTTGCACATGAGACAATCTTACATGTTTTTCAATCTCAACTTAAAATTTTTCATCTTAAACAATTCTATATATAATCCAATCTACTGTGCTTGCCCAGCTCACAAAGCAAAAAAATAATGCATCCCACAATGCCAAATTGCTTGCTCTACTAGAAAAGCATTCAAGTATGCTAATTTTACACAAAACCTGAAAATCAAACAACCCCTTCTTAAAAACCTCACACAATAAGCAACTCATTTTATATAGAATTCTAAGCATTTCTTGTTGAAAGTGCGCCACAACAATACCTAAAGTTTACATTGAAAATTAGTAAAATGATGAATTCTATATACAATCCAAATTACTGGTATTGCCCTGCACACAAACGCAAAATATTTGCATTCCATGCAATGGTATGCTCAGCTTGCCCAACCTCAACTAAGCAAAAATCTCAAATATGACAACTTGACCCAAAATACAGACATATCACACTATCCCTTTCCAAGTCATTTTACACCATCTCAAAAATTACAATGATCATGTTGCCAAAACTCTGAATGTAAATATTTTCATAGAATTGATGAATTTTTAAATGATACTTCTTGCAAATATTTCAGTTGATGCGTAACTCTAACATTTTGTTTTAAATAAAAAAATGTCCATTTCATTCCCTTTCATGAAACTACAAATAAAACTAAACTTTTATTTTGTAAAATAATATTTTTATATTAGGCTTTCAAATCATAACACACAGCAACAAATGTCTGCAGCTAGAACATAATTGCTGCTGTCATTCATCACACAAGATTAGTCCACCTATGTTTCTGATTAATTGCTTCATCAATAACACTCAAAGAGGGGAGACAAGTCAACATGCTTCACCCCACATGATTGCTTTATTATTGATTGCTGCATTTACCGATTTGCATGTGGATTGTGGATTATGACCCCTTGCATCTCTAACAATCTTATAAACGCATTATCTGCTGGTCATCAATGCAGGTCTCTTTGTCACCAGTTGAGCATTTCACATACTATCTGCTATGTGTAGTGGCCAGCATGTCCCCTACCCCCATTGACTGATTTTTGATCAATGTCTCTTCTGCTTTGCCAGTTGATCCAAGAGAGGCCAATAGAGAGATTATTAACATGGTGAAATTTGTTCAAACAAGATTAGTTTAAAAGGTAGATATTGGTGATGGCTCCATCTCAAAGCAATTGAAATTGATGCACCTATCAAGCCTGTTGCTAGTTGCTCAGGCAAAATGATTGCCTGTAGATGAGGTGGAATCATCCAACCGATCATCAAGTATCATGGTACAATTGTTTCTCTAGACAATACTTTGGAGATAGATGCTTGTTTGCCTCTTTGATAGGCGAAGGTTCCTGATGAAAATAATGAAAAAACAGCCACTATTGCACTTATCTGACAACAAAAACTGATGTAGGCATCACATCATTATGGACAGTCATGGTGGTGTTTGTTTGTTGTATTTCATGACATAACAAAAATCTGAATAATGTGAAGATATCTTGGGAGGGGTTAGCAGGGCATAGTGAAATGTGTGTTTTATGTCAGCAGCCCATACAGAAGAAGATGAAATGTTCTGTCACATTGTAATATGATCTTAAGATGGAAATGTTGAGTCCTGTGACATGGCTTCCAAGGCATTTTCAAGAGAGTTGACTTAGGAATCAGTTTAGAAATACCTAGATCAAGTTCAGAAATTTTCTAAATTCAGAAATGTCTAAAAATATGACTCAGTGATTGAAGTATTAGGAATATTAGGAGGGACTTATTGCTCTACTTATTTGACACAGTATGCACGAAGAAGGTTGCAGTATTAAGACCATTACCAACTGTACAGGTAAGGATTCTCATCTTTGGCATCCATTCATGATAATCCCTCTCCCTCATACAGCTTAGAGATGCCCTTTCTCATGTGGGTCATTTCAATTTGCACATGCAATAGTAATTGACTCAGAGTACAAGCTTTACTGTTCTATTGTTGCATTACAATTACACAACCTCATGCAGAGGCAAGAAAAGAAATTATGTAAAAATGCTGTCACACTATTATGATGCATTACATTTCACAGCCTCACATAGAGGGAAACAACAAATTGTGTCAAAATACTTTTTCACCATTATGATGTCCAAAGCCACCACCCCATCACTTCTCCCACAAAAACCACAATTGCAGCACCAGTTCTTCCACAATCTCCCTCACTGCCACATCCCCTGTAGCAATCCTTCTGCTTGGTTTAGTCTGGTTCATATTTTTAGAGATATGGCACCGATTCCATCATGAAGATTTTGTTATAAGGTGGCCATCATGACGGGATAGGGGGGAGGAATCATTGCAATGGTAAGTTTGTTTTAGTATGAATTAATTCCTATTAATCTTTCTACAATTTGTCTCATGGATGACATCATTACTGTTCAATTTCCTTTTGCTCATTGGTGGGCTGATCATCAGGTTTGGATGGGGATGTTCATCCTTTGTATTAGACAGATGTTCAGAATAAGTGCTCTACCTCCTCCATTTATTCCTTTTTCTATCTTCTTTTTCTGTCCTGCTATTTTCTCCTGTGACATTTTAGTAATAAACACTGTTGATGGTCTTATTACAACTCCCAAGTCCTGTAACAGCTACAGTGATTAACTAGGAGTTGAGTTTTGTCAAATTTACTTCATTGGAGTTTAGGAGAAGAATATTTTTGTTGAATGGGTCTAAATTTTCAGATGCATAAAAGTAGTTTTAACCAGGAGGGGGTGGTATCATCCATTAATTTTTTACATCTGCTTGTTTTTAATGTATGTGGAAATTGAAGGAAGTGTGGTAAGTCTGCATCATTTTTTGTCTGTGCACATGAATGAGGCTGTCAGAAGATGACTGATTCCAATATTTGACTTTTTTCCTCATGTTCAAGCTTAAAAGCTTGCATTTGAAACATTGCTTGTTATTTAGACTAAGCAATTTGTCAGTAAGCTGTTTAGACCAAAATTGACTTATTTAGAAAAATGGATTAGTCTCAAAATCAAGCCATTCTCATCTGTCAAAGCCGCCATATATAGGAATCAATACAAAGCCCACAAGATTAATTTTAAGAAAGCAGATTTTCAAGAAAATGCAATTCTGTTGCAAAAAGACTTGATCTTTGGAAATCCTTTTACTTTGATAGTAAGCTTTCTCACAAATTAGCAATGTCAGCCCAAAATGGCTAACTCTTGAAAATCTGCTTACTTTTCCAAAAGTAAGCTGATTTGTAGTTAAGTCACAAAAAGAATCAATGAGTTTTCCATTCAGTGAATTGAGCATTTCAAATTTTCTGATGAGCAGGAAAATGGCCATATAAATTCATGGAAATGCCAAGTCATTAATTTGTTTTTGTTTGTTCTCATCTACCCAAGAACTGTCTCTATCTTTTTATTACCAGGCACGTATTTGCAGCTAAAACACTATCATTTTATTAAGTGAGTCATTTTAAAATTAGCTAGCCATGCGAGAGGGCTCATTTCCCTAAACTCTCATTGAATGTTGTTAGCGTCAAGCATTCTGGCTAATCAGTACTTCCTGCCCCTTTCCATCTATATGTCCTTCATTTGCTGAGACCCTTGACTTGATTATAAATCAACATTATTCTCCACTTGGAAAAATCTTAAATTTGATATGATTTTGTTTGAACTAAACTTGTTTGACATCCACTCAACAACCAATATTCAATATTATTCCCACATATTCCTTCCTATTGGACTTCCTTAATTTGTGTCTCAAGAGCCTTCTCTGTCACTGCCAAAAATATCATCATCTTTTACATGGACTACTTCTGTGGCATTCAAGAGATTACTGTAGTTTTTGCTCACTGATGCTGTTGTTTGTAGACATACATGGGTCAATGCAGTCGCACCATCCTTTTCCCACAGTGCTAAGTCTATTTCTTACAAAAGTAACATCAAATATGCTGCAGACACAACAACACCACTGATGCAATCTGTCCTTCCATACACAGCAAGGACAATAATCTATGGTAGCATACTAGCGTATAGAAGTCTCCAAATCCCCTAGAGTCTGACAAAATTTTAAATTCTATTTGACATTGTTATTTGAACAGAGAACAGTTCTAATCAGTTTCATGAGTTTTTGTTTGGATGACCCTTATGACATGGGTTTGAGTGTCCAAGTCAAGATAGAAGTATCAATCTGCAGAAGATATGAAAAGGATACTTTACTTTGCAGTGATAACAGTATTCAACAATAAAGGCCCCAATAGGCTGTCTGCAGTGATTTTGGTGGTGATTAGAAGAAGTAGCTTTGATTTCACCTTTGACAATAAATAGACTTTCATTTGGTTTGCTTCTTGCTTCCCTGCCATAGCTAAGTTTTGAATTCCGATTTTTGGTTACTGTCCAAAAAGTCAAGAACCAGAACATAGTTCTGGTTCCGGACCAGAATTCCATGATCCATAACCGGAATCATTTAAATTCTCTTATCTAGGTACTATCTAGGTGATGTCACATTACTGTG
>JALLPD010001672.1:0-11576 GCA_036940065.1 Cyclotella cf. meneghiniana | reverse complement strand
TTTATAAGGATTTTATAAGGAGACTCCAAAAATTGAAAAACTTTTGACAATCAGAGGTCTTTTTTATAAGAGTGTTCATAACTATGTTGTTATGAACATCCATATGAACAAAACATTAGCAGTGTTGGGGATTGTAATCACAGTGATTGATTAGGAGCACAGCAAAAGACCCTCGACGGTTATTTGTGGTATGTGGAAGAATGGCCAAATAAACTACTGGAGAATGCATGGTGTGTGATGGGATTTTTGTTTTTTATTGGGGTGTTCACAACAGACCATAACTTTATGCTGAGAGGGGGTGAAATGAGGAAGCTCATTGTGTGATAGTACAGAAGCGTTGAAGATGTCATGAACATGAAAGGGAAAATGATCACCAGAATTTAGTTTTTCTAATTGAGATTCTAATGGACTGGAATTTTATGACAGGCTGTAACTTTATTAATTTCCCAATATTCTACAACTCATGTTTTTTGGTTTAGGTAGGGCCTTTGACAAAGCCCATTCAAATGATGAATCCCCAACCTCCCTTCTAGAAGGCCAGAATCTACGAAACCAATTTTCTAGTGACAAATTCAACAATAAACCAGCAGTCAACCAAGACTCCAAGTAAGAGCCTCTAAGATTTCTTACTCTTTCTTTATTTAGTGAGATATTTTTGTTGCTAATCTATAACTATTCCAAGCATATTATTGATCAATATTTGATGCTGTGAACAAGTCAGTTCAATCTCCCAGCTTCCAGCATCATAAAGCTGCTTCCATGAAAAATGAGTTTGGATTATGGAAAGACAATGGTTCATGATGTGATGAAGTGATCAGAGTTACCATGGTATGGGGCCCAAAGGTTCCAGTATATGTTTCAATGTGACTACCCACTAGACTCAAACTATGAGTGATGAGAGGAGGGACAGTACAGATTACAGTGAATCCCTAAAACCCAAAGCAAGGGTGTGAAGGCAACTATCAGCCCCATTGAGATACTACATTGTGAGGACTTGCAAAGTGGGGCAATGGTGGTAGATTGGTGCTAAGTCCCTGAAGTGGTCTGACAAATCATGGTAGATCCTCATGGTAAAATAACCAAATGGTACTTGTGGGACTTGGCTGTTGCCTATGAAGTCTGCATATGAATATATTGTAGCCCACTCTTTGTAAGGTCCAATAGATTAAACCACCATTTTTGCTATTTTAAGGGGATTCTGATGTGTTTGAGAGATACAAGGGGACCCATTACCACACATAGCTTTTCATCATCATCTTTTCATGATTGGTTATTTCTTGGCCAGTCACATAGTTTCATGGCAGGACATAAGTCTTCAGACAGATTAGGGATTTTCTGGTTGTATTCCATCACAATCAAATAATCCATGACCATGTTGATGTTCCAAATTCATAATAATAAGGGACTCAGCATTTTATGGGACTTTGGTGTCTTACAACATGGGCACATATTTTTCAGTCTCTGGATATTTGAGACACAGAAAACAATGAGACATGGGGATCCTTCTCTTCCTCAAATACCTCATGTTATGCAATATTCATTCCATTTGCAGGATAGATAAACTTACTCCCCTTTTTGGATAATATTTTATGGAGCAAGATAGTCAATGGCAGCTTCATGAGGAACAATTACATCAGAAGATATGATATGATGAATGTAGACTTCCTCATTTGGATGATAATTATTATTATTGTGATGATGATGATGATGCACAATGCATCATCACAGAATTTTACTAATCTTTCCTGATTGATAAAACCTATGGCAAGATACGGGTCATGAAAATAGGAACCTTCCATCTGCTGTGTCATCTGTTTTTAACTGGCACAGCACACTTGGTGTAGGGAGCTGTATAGAAATTAAAGACCAACTGCTAGAAAGGGAAAGTTTACAAGTACAGGGTTTAGAAAAAAGAATATTGAAAAGTGAAAATATTGAGATTTCTCATCTGATAATATATGTCTATTGGATACATTTATCTGCTGATTTGATTACATGGGGTTATTTGTTTCCTTTTCAATATTAAATTCATTTTGATGATGCACTCTAGACCATCAGAGTAAAGGCTGCAACCATACTGTAGTAGTGCCCAAAAATACTGACAGAATCTTGTCTTTCTGTTATCTAGTCAAGGTAATAACTTGATTTCTGCATGGGTAATGTCATCTTGTTGGTGTGAATCCCTGTGCACAAGCTTGAAAATGGTGCATTTAAGCCAGTTAAGAACTGTACTATCATGTAGCATTATGGTGGAATTAGACGCAATCCTTTTCAAATCAACATACTACACATATGATGCATTTACGTCAAGCAGACATTGTGTATTGAGGGTCACAGGGACATGATTAAAAATACACAGCAGTGGCTCTACAGGATGTTGAGTCCCATTGCCATGACACTATGTATTATGATTTCCTTTGCAAATTGAGCATATAACATGTCAGCAAGACTCAGTACAATATGTGATATAACAGATTGTAGCACTTTTGTCTTGTTTCCAACAGATTCCAAATAATCAATTAAAACAAGTATTGAATGCTTTTGATGTTTTAAAGTTATAAATGTTTGCTCTGCAATATGGAAATTTATGTTGCTCTATAGATTTTTTGTAACATAGAAATTCATTTTGCAATATAGAAAGTTGTTTTATGATGTAGGAAATCACTTTATAATAAAAGCAAGTTACATTGCCTTTTGTTATCTTGTCATTTTAATTGTTTACCATGAAACAAGTCTCAATCCTTAGATTCACAGTGGTGGAAAATCAGGTCATTTCATGAACCACTGGGAAATGATATCATGCCAATAGAGAATTGGAATATCACTATCACAAAGAGATCACATACATATTCATCAGATGAAAGACAGAGCATGAAACCATCATCTGCTTGTCCTTAAAATGGGGTGGCAGTCAATCAGTCACTAGTGTCACTAGTGTTTATATCTACCATGATGAACAGTGCAGTCAACTATCAAGGAGTCACTGCACAAGAGGGAAAAGTGTGATGACCACAAACGATGTGAGATCCAACAGAAACTCCTGAGGCAGAGATACAAAACAAATGTGTCATTAAGGATCATCAGAGCATTGTCAAAGATTTTTATTAGATGTTTGTTAGTTTGGAATACAACAGTATTTCTATGGCAAATAACGAGTTTGGGGGAATTTTCAATCAATCAAAAATGCAAATCAATAAATTTGCCAATGATTCAACAATTAATAATGATATGTTGAATCATTGATAAATTTTGATTTACTGTGTTTTGATTGAGTTAAAATTCCCTGAAGTTCTATGAGAGGGCCATCGAGTACACTGAAGAAATAGATAAGGGTAAGTACCCACTGTTCTGCTGTAAAATGTATCATAAATACAAATGGGACCATGTCACTATTTCAGTGTCTACCAAAAAACCCTGATCACAAGGGCCACTGGATTATAAGAACCACCAATGTTTAACTTGTGAGTATATTTTGAAAACAAAAAGTTTCTGGGCTAAATAGGTAAGACATTACAGACTGTTCACCTTCTTACAATTATTTTGGGGTAACATAACTTAGCTAAAATTGGCCTGATAAAAAGATATTGCAATCTCTGAAAATCCTCTGCAATGATTTCAGCTTAAGTAATGTAGGACATTTTGTGGTTGTTGTGATTGTGATTTTACAGTAGTAGATTATGGCAATTTTGTTATCTAGCCATCATAAACACCTTTACAATTCCAGAGGGATGAGAGACAAAAAGTAAATAATATGTTGAATGGAATGTTGAACACCCTTGCCATTGGAATTGGAAGCCAGATGAAAGTTGTTGAGTGCTTCTTATTATTGGGGAAAATAATTCTACCATTACATACTGCAAAAATTCTGAATAGCCCTTGAAGTGTGCGGATCTCTAATATTGGCCATGGTATGTTTGATGAGAGATTGATGGTCATCTCAAAACAATGTAATCATGAATTAAGGTAAAGGGGTGAAGACATACAACAGGAAAAACCAGTACACAAATTATGAAGACCTCACATCTTGTGCCTTGAGTGAATCCTTGATATCAAGCTCATCAACATCTATGGATTGACATGGAACTGTTGGACAGTGCTACCCGATTCCTGACAGTGACTCTGCAGTGGCTGTGTTGATATGCCATTTGTGCATTGAGATATCCTTTGTTCCTGTTTGATGATGATGGGATCCTTCTGGAGAAACTACAGTTGTCTTCTCATAATTATAGATTCTACAGAAGACACTCTGGCAGAACTTCTTTTATGTACTCAAGAGGACCCAATAGCCACACCAAGAAAAAAGCTACTAGGCAATATGACACAAAGCAAAAGGACTCCCATTTTCTGAAAACTTGCAAACCTGTAAAAGATCCAATCTCTCTTAAAGTCATGGATTTGGCTCTATTTTCAGCATGAGCTGGTCACAACATCATGTACTAGACTTGTGTAAAACCTACACACCAGCACATCAGAGATTACAGGGCTATGTAGAACTCCTGAGGCAACATATCACAAAAGAGTAATTATAGTGGATATTACATGATAATTCCATAATAATTGACAAGCATCAATTATCATTTGTTAGAATCTCCAATTGGCTTAGGTCACTCACAGCTGATAGCTGTGATAACATGAGACCTTCCCATGTGAAAGCCATCATATAGATCAATCCCTACAGCAGTAAAAACATGAAAACTTAGTTAGCTTAGATTGGTGTTTCCAGTGAGTCCTGAATTGGTAAATCCTACAAATGTAGTGTTGTTACACTTTCAGGTCAGTCAAATGGATGACCCTGCAGTCATAACATTGATACAAATTGGGGCAATAGTTCAACTGTCAATCACCCATATCATCACAGTGACATATCTTTCTCACCCACAGACACAATCCTTGTATGAGTCATGGTCCTCACTGAAGGACCTTGAAGATTTTTCAAGGTCATATTCATTAGAACCCCACTAGGAATCACCCTAAAGAGAATGACTCTTACCAAGGCAGTCCCCAAAGGACTCATGTCCCAAGAATGTGAACATGGGAGCGGCCATAATAAGCTGCCAATTTTCTACATTCTTGAGAAGGATGAACTCCAGGATGCAATCAAGACAAGTGCCACCACAAACAAGCTCATATTAGCCCAAAAGTTGGAGTTGTGTTCTGTCTGGACAAGAGGAACACCTGATGTTTTACATGTCAATCCAACAAGCCAACTATGCTATTAGGCAGAAAGGCCTTGAGGAGGCCTACAAGACGATGTTGAAGACCAAAAAGGATGCAAGATTATACTCAAAGAAGCTATGTTGAATCTCGAGTTTACACTAGAGGGTCAGGATAAGACCCAACTAAAACAGGCAGAGAAGGCAGGAGCAGAAGCCTATGAAAAGGCCCAGGAAGCTACAGCCTCAGTCACAGAACAGATCTTCCAGGTTTACTCCAATCTATTGTGGAGAATGTTAGGCAGCCCTGGACCAAGTTCCAATTCCTTACCTCCACCTACAGATGCAAAAAGATATGAATCAGTGAACGCTTGAAAAATAGAAGGAAGAGATATCATGGTGGTAGCCAAAGTAATGTATGAAGCGACCTAAAATCAGCCCCCCCAGGAAGAGCAAATACTCTGCAAGGCATCAAACCAGTGACCAAATCTCAGAGTGCTAATAAATAGTGGGTCTGATGGGGATCTAATGTTCCATGACAAGAGAACACTCATGCACTTCTCCTACTTGACTATGCAGGTACAAATATCTTGGCATTGAATGGGAGGCTCCTCACCAGAGGAAGGACTGAAGTCATATTAAAGTTCTTCAACTTTTCAAATAGTGAGGAATTCACCATCTTTCAAGATTGGTGTATGATATGAAAAAGATGACACAACCAGTTTATGACCTCACTCTTGGTTGTAAAACCATGAAAGAGTTAGGAATTGTTTTTGATTTTTGAACAAAGGAAGTTACAATTGATGCGATCATTTCAACAGTGACAGACATCAATAGTCTAGCTGAATCCAAGTTAACAAAGGTATGGGCTGCCAACAACAGCATGTCTACTGAACGTATCAGTACTGTTGAAGCAACAGAATGAAAAGTACATATCTTGGATGCAGAGTATGAAAAGGCAGACCTCCAAGCAGTTGTTAGTGCCAAATGTACCAACGTCAGTCCCGAGCATCAAAGAAAGTAACTGGGGTACTCACTGAGTTTGAGCACCGGTTTGATGGGGCACTATGTGATTGGAAAACTGAACCCATCTCCTTTGCATTAAAGGAGAGTGCAAAACCATACCAAGGCAGGCCTTACCCAATTCCAAAAGTTTACAAAGAAACACCAACAAAAGAATTATACAGATCATGTAAACTGGGGTTATTAGAGTTTCAGCCAGCATCAGATTGGACAACACCATCATTTATAATACCAAAGGAGAATGAAACTTTGGAAATGATCAGTGATTTTAGGGAAGTAAGCATAAGGCTAGTTAGGAAGCCATTTCCAATAACCAAAATCACTAGTTAGAAGGCTGCACTTTTGTCACATTCCTTGAATTAACACGGATATTACACCATTAGTTTTGATCATGATGCATCCAAGATCTGTGCCATTATTTTTCTGTGGGGAAAGTATTCTTACCTCCGGTTAACAATTGGTATTATAGGATCTTCTTACATCTTTCAGGCAAAAATGTCCAAGCTAATGGGCACCCTAGCATTTGTTAGAACTTATCTTGATGATCTACTTTGTATCACAAGGGCTTAACTTGATGACCACCTAGAACACCCAAGGATGGTTCCCACAAGGTTGCAAGATGAGGGCTTAAAGGTCAATGCCCCAAAAGTAAAATTCTGTGCCAAAGAAATGGAATGTCTTGGGTACATCTTTACCAAGGATGGCATTAAATTGCAACTCAATAAGGTACAGGAAATTCTAACACTAACACTGCCAAAGGGAGTCAAAGACCTCCATAATCTTTGCATGGTCCAATACTATCAAGATCTTTGGGAAAAATGCAACAAAGAGCTTGCCCCACTCAACTCCAGGTGAGAGAGCATCATCATACCAAAGTCACCAGAGTCAAAGAATAGAAAATCCCTGGCACTGGTATGAGGTACATCAAAAAGACTTTGATGATGTAAAAGCCACAACTGCAAAAGCATGGTCCTGGCTTATCCTAACTGCACCAAGGAATTTGAAGTATTCACTGATGTTTCATCAAAACAAATGGCTGCAGTGATCACACAAGGGAACAGGCCAATTGCTCCTCTCAGCAGAAAGCTTTCTGAAACACAGCAACATTACAGTGTGACTAAAATCAAACTCCTGGCCATTGTCAAAACCCTCAAAGAGTTCAAAGGCATGCTGTGGGGACAAAAGTTCAAGGTTTATACAGAACATAAACACCTTATCCAGGAAGCTCTTGGTCTAACTTCTGATCAGGTCTACCAATGGGGATTACTACTTGAAGAGATGTCCCCAATATTGTGCACACTGAAGGCATTTGTAATACTATTGCCAATGCAATCTCTAAATTGGACTAATACCTGTCACAAAAGACAAAGACAATTGAATGACTTTTACCAAATGTTGGTGTCACTACACAGTGTAATCAATGCAAACACTTTCCAAATGCAACATCCAAACTTCCATGAACTTGGTGTTTGCAAATAGCAGCAAAGATGAGGTAATCTACCCTTTAATAGTTAAAGAGATTGCCCAAGCACAACAAGAAAATCCACTCCTGCAAAAACCAAAAACTTCAAAAATAGACAAGTACTTCACACAGTTGGCAGATCACACAAAAGTACTATGTAAACAGAACAAATTCATTGTTCCTGTAGCTCTTCACCACATGGTAATAGTTGGCATCACTACTATATGTGGCACTCTGGTTCAACACGTCTTGAAGAAACCCTTTGCAAGATGCTTTTAGGTTCACCTCTGATTGGGTCTACCAATGGAGATTACTACTTGAGGAGTATGGCCCCAATATCTATCACTGATGCAGTCTCTTGATTGGACAATTACACTGTCTAAAACAATGAAGACAATTGGATGACTTTTACCAAATGTTGGTGATATTATACAATTCCCTCAACACACAAACACTGGCAAAATAAAAAGAACAAATCTCCATGAACTTGGTGTTTGCAAATAGCAGTGAAGATGAGATAATCTACTCTTTAGCAGTTAGAGAGTTTGCCCAAGCACAGCAAGACAATCAAGTCATGCAAATGCAAAAATGGACAAGTATTCCATGCAATTGGTTGGAACAACAAAAGTACTCTGCAATAATAAACATTAGTTGTTCCTGCAGTGCTTCACAACAGGACAGTTAGCTGTATTCAGGACTATCTGCAGCACCCTGGTTCAACATTTCTTGAAGAGCCCTTCACATTGTATTATAATGGAAAGTGTATTGTACTATCCAATCATATGTCAAAACTGCAAGTAATGTCAAGTTAACAAGCAATGCAAACTAGCATGGTAAACTACCTGCTAAGCTTGTTATTCAAAACCCTTGGGAGACACTGTGTGTAGACCAAATTAGTCCACATAACCTCAAAGGATAAGATGGTACAGTAATTGACTTTATGTGTCTCACTATGATTGAACCAGCATCTATCTATTTGAAATTGTGGAGTTGCCCGTGACAGAAGATCCTGTCATTCCCATGGATACAAGGGGGTGCAAGGTCACAAAGACTCATAATGCCACCAAGGTAGCTTCTTTTGATAAATCATCTGCACTGATCAGCACCTAAGTGTACAAGACCTGATTCAGTCGGTATCCATGGTGTCAACAAATCATTTAACTGCATTTGAAGCCCCATGTGACACATATGGCATTAAGCATAAGCCGGCCAATATCAAGAACCCTACATTGAGAGAAATACTGGAGTGAGTGTATCAAGTAAACACAACAATGCATTGCACTGCAGAAATTGGCATGGCCACCTCAGTGGTACCCAATGACATTGACACATTTCTAGATGTGACATGGGCCATTCACTCTACTTACCATACAATACTTAAAGCCACACCAGGTGCAGCAATATTTGGCAGGGATATGTTGATTGACATCCTTTACCTTGCTGACTGGAATAAAATTGGAGACTATAGACAATGTCAAACAGATCTCAATACACTCTAGAAAACCGCCCATGCATAGATTGGGACTTCAAAATTGGTGATAAAGTACAAATACAGAAAGACAGAATCCTCCTCAAAACCAAAAGTCATTATAAAGGTAATTCTTGGACTATCACACCACTTCATACAAATGGGCCCATAAGGGTTCAACATGAAACAAAATCAGAATGATTGAATATCAGGAACAAATTAATATACAGAGACACTCTCTCCCTCCTTCAAAGACTCACACATTCCGACTTCTGTCCCTCTGTGTGTGAATGCTATTTCCCTCCATCTATTTTTTTCTGAATCATATACTATTGGGCCATGGATACACTCCTTACAACATCCCTTATTAGTACCCCTGTGCAGACATGCCCCCTTGTAGTACCCCAATGTAGAGGTACCAACATTTCCACTTAGCAAAGGACTCCCACATGCTAAAAAATCATGATCTTGTAGAAGATCCATTCTTGAAGTCTCTTAAAGATATTGATTTGCTTCTGTACTACACATTATGTGCTAGACTTGTGTAGAATCCTACTTATTACATACTAGCTCATCAGGGAATACAGGGCTATGTAGAACTACTGTAGCAACAGACCACAAAAACAATTGATTAGCATCAATTATCATTTGTTGGTAGCAAATTCAACTCATGGAAATTATTCATCACAACCCATACCATGTATATCTCCATTTTATCCCTAAAATGTTTTTAATCTCCAATCAGCTTATGACAGTTGAATAAGTTTCTTTTGTTTGCAAAAAAGAGAATAGCATCCTTTCAGAGAGCTTTAAAACTAGTGTAAGGTTCAAAATCTGGGGTAGATTCTGGAACGTTGTTAATGCTAAGATGGAAGATGAATGATTGGTAAGTGTGTTTAAACCTGCTGGTATTTTCCGTTTATTTAAATTTTATTATTTTATTTTATGTTTATTTTGCCTTTTCATTCAGGGTGCATTCAAAGAAACAGTTAGCTCAATACTAGGATATCAAAGTGTGACTAACAAAATTCTCAAGTGGTGGACTGTATGCAGTCAATAGGCCCATTATTACAGACACACAATCGAAGGTCACTTCAAGATCGAAAGTCCTGCAGATGCAGAACAGAACCATTGGAGTATAAAGAATCATATAACTTGTCAAATATAAATGTGATAGATGTAATAGAAAGTGCAGGTCATCATTTGAAAACTTACAACTGATAAAACATAAGTATTCTGTAGGGATGGCTAGGAAGATCAGGGCGACAAGGTTAAGAAGACTAGTAACTAGATTTTATCCTATTAGCTCAGAATGAAAGTAATATAATTTATGAGCTTCAATTTACTCAAGATATTTATAATGCCCATTGACTTAAATGAGTACCAATCATCAATAATAATAAATTGCTCCCAATGACTTATTGGAAACTAACAACACTAATGACAACAATATTTTTTAGGTTTAAATGTTAAATTTCATCCTTTTGAAAACTGTAATCAATTTCTGCATGTAAAAATACAATGAAAGTTCTCCCAATAGTAATATCAGTATTGTTAACAATTTCATTTTTTATCTAACCGTTTGCAGCATAGTTTTTTGTGAGCAGGGTAAGTTATATGGATGTTAGATAGGAATGATTGCTAATTGTATTAAAAATGTCATTTTATGTTGAAGCAATTGTCATTTCTCAAAATTACAGAATTCACAAATTCAAACAGCTTAGATTTTGGAAATGCTGAGATTTTGAAAATGTCTTAAAGATATATTTAAGATTTCTACAAAATCTCTGCGATTTAGCTTAAAATTTTCAAAAGATGAATCGAAATTTCTTAATGATTTCCACAACTTCCTATGAACAATGGCTGTATTTCTGTTCAACAGCTTAAATTTTTTTGCATCTTTTTCCAAGTTCCAGCCATGTTACACTGAATTGTCTGAAATTTGTATGTCTGAAAATTTATCATTTGTCATAAATAAAAATATTTTATTCATCATGAGTCAGCAAAAATTTGGTTGGGTGCACGTCAACTTCTGTATACCATCCACATGCTACTTTTTCTCAACCCATCAATCAAGTTCCATACACAACATAAAAGAAAAAATTTGCCAGAATCTATTTTTATATATACTTTGGATTGAATCCAACCAAAAACTAAAATATCACATTAATAAACCTGTTTCAAAAAAATTATTCATAAACCTAATGACTTTTTAGAATCCATTTCTATACACCCTATTCTCATATTTTTTGCCATGTTTCTTCTGTACAATCCCCCCGTCCCAGTCACGGACACAAACAAACAGGATGTTACTGTAAGCTAAAATATTTGTTTTCTTCAGGCTATCCTATTGTGGAGGTGTTTCAGTCCCTGCAAAAAGAACAATTGGTGGCAAATGGTCTAACAATGGATTGACATAGGCCAAGTATCTACTTACACTTGTAAGCTCTAGGAGCTTCCACCTGGAACC
>JALLPD010001671.1:0-11577 GCA_036940065.1 Cyclotella cf. meneghiniana | reverse complement strand
GAATATTGTATTTAAATACAAAATTTAATACTATCAGCCTTTTTCCCTTACCTTCTTCAGCCTTTTTCCTTACCTTCGTTGAGATTTCCTGTATTTCTCAAACTTCAAAAAACTCCATGCAAGGAAGAGGAGGAGGAGGGCGAGTAGTACCATACGATACAATAGGTCCGGTACAGGTCCGGTACAATATATGGTTAGCCAAATAATGTTCCCTCGGTTGCCTCAAGCATCAAGCATCCAGAATCAAGCATAGAGCAACAGCTCGAATTATTTCCAACATTGACACCGGCCCACCTCTCCCTCTATGGAGGAGGCGTTATTTGTAATTGTATTCCCGAGCATAATCGACCTAAATAGTATCTTTAAGTGCTCAGGGAGATAACAACGGTATCGGGCACCAAAACAGGCACGATACGACGTCACGTCAATCGTTGGCTGAGTTGACTTGTCGGATTCGCTTTCATACTGAAGCCTTTTCACGATGCCTCGACGAACCTTCTTTCGGGGGGTTGGAAGTGACAAGAAATCTTCTAGGAAGCAGCACAAGCATGATGAAAAAGTCCTACTTCAAGAGCAAAGTACCCGAACCAGACAACAAGTTATCCAACAGCAGAACGCCCAGGTCGATAGACTACAAGCGTCATCGTCAACTAATGGTTCTGACCCTCCTCTCAATCTCAAAGGACCAACTCGGAATGCTCCGAAACATTCCTCTGGAGGTCAAACATACCCATCACATGCACTCCCTGACGGCACACTCTCCCAAGTTAACGAGAATTTTCCGTATCCTCGACGAGATCAGAGCCAATCCTCTGATTTTCAACATGACCAAGAGCATCTATTTGCACAACAGATTTTAAAGCCCGAGAATGAACTTATGCAACATCAGGCGAATGCTATGAACCTAAATACAATGCCGCAGAATCAACAGTTACACCCATCAGCTCAACGTTACGGGCACAATCCGGAACAAAATGTAGTCCCTACTGTCGAGAGCGCCACTGATGAAATTTGGCGATGTGGTACCGGTGATTTTAGATCGGGTTCTTTGGCAGTCCAGCTGTTGAGACTGGCGATTGTGACGGATTGGGAGAAAAGGCAACAGAATGCGGACATCAACAATGAACGTATCAACACATTTTCCTATGATCCATCGGAAACATTTTTGAGCCTTCAGGGCGCTGCTCTTAGGTTTCATGCCAGTTTCGATTCGATGAGAGAAGACCGTGTTGCAAAAATGTCTATCCGCGAGAAGGGTAATGATGAATTTGCACATGATGTCGATGAACCCGATTCTCTGGAATGGGAACTCACTGAACAAGCAGCTTGGGAAGTTTGGGAAGAATCTTTACGCGCGGCTGCTGCCCTTGCCCATGCCTCTGTGGGTCCTGGCTGGCGCCATCAATTGAATCTACGTCGCCAACTCAATCGTGAGGCTGAAATCAGGGCTATGTATGGTTCAACGCTGCAACTAAGGAATCCAGCCTTCGATAGTTTCAGTGATTTTAGTAGTGTAGGAGGGATTTCTTTGTCGTCATACTCATTTGATATTTCCAACCCCCCATCTTCTGGGAGATTTATGAGCTCTTTCCCAGATCACATGATACCGGATATCGTGGAGACTTTTCGTGTTAACATTCCTGAAGTATTACCAGCTGCTATGATTCGGTTTGCTGCATCTGTTATAGATTGCATCCCTTCATTACGAGTTGCTCAGTCCAAGATTTTCTGGACGGAAGAACACTCACAGCAGCAAATGCATTCCATTATTTTACGACTTATTAACGATGAGCGTCGGTGGATTCGTAGAATAAAGCGGCTTAGCGATACTCAGCGGTGAGTTGTTGCCATTCTCTAACGCTATCTTGATTCGGATATTGTTTTCGAAACTCATTCGATCGACTGCTTTGTTCTCAGTGATTTGGCATTTGCTTTGTTTTGCGTCGATGGAGTGAGTGGCGACATTCGGAACGATTCCAGCAACCAACAGGTGACAGGTAACGAGTGGTCGGTTCCGCGGGTTCACGTACCCATGGCAACAATGATTTGTCAGTGGCTTTCTTCTTGTGCTGTAGGTTGGCCCGTGCCCAAATTATTTGATGAAGTGCCATGTCACTTGGAAGAAGTACTGCTACAGCCATTGCCTCGCCAAAACTCTCCAGAAACAGATGCTGATGCAGAAGACATCCCGCCATCTGAAATTATTCTTTCGAATAGTGATAATTCACAGATTTATGTTGACTCAGTGCAACGAGTTAAATTTTCATATTGGGACCAGCTTGTTGATGCATCAAGAAAAGATTGGTGGTATACTTTAGTGAGACACATAAATATCGAATACTCAGTAATGGAATTTTATGTTTCGTTCATCCAACAACCATTATCTCCTTGTTACTCGAAGCGGGTCCTTCGTGATTGCTCAGATTTTGTGTCAGCTGGTTGGTGTCCTCCTCCATCTGGCGTTGGGAACGAAATTATCTCTCTATTGATATCAATAGCACTGGAAGGGTTGTCTCTGTTCGGTAGTTTTCCGCGAATTGATACGGGCTTACAGGAAGAACAATTCTGTAAAGAACGCTTAGTTGCCTGCTCATGTGCCGCAGAAAGTCTCGCTACCCTCAAGAACTTAGCATCGCGTGATGTTCTACCGCTTGATGCGATAGATTTGCTTTCAAAGTCGCTGTGTAGACTTCTTTCTCAATCGGAAAGGATAATATCGACTATGTCGAAGGCAAATGAGGATCCCAGTCGGTCAAAAGATACTATGTTCGACAAAGAGACATTTACTCAACGGACATTTGTTGCTTCAAACTCTGCAGAGCTACTCTGGATACTTCTTTCAACTGAAAGCACTTGCTGCTCAACTTGTGACGCGTTGCTTAATTTGATCGATGACGAACTACTCACAGAGAATCTCGATTTAACCAGAGATGATAACTTTCTCACTGCATCTGGAGCTGTCCGGGCCCTGAGCGCAGCCTTATGGGGTGAGAATTTTTTCCATTCATTGCCAAAATATTAAATTTTTACTCATGAGAAAAATTTAATCAATCATTACTTCAGGCGACCCTCCTTCTGTCAAAGGCGTTCCACTGTTAAGGTCAGCACACATTGTAATTGTGTAACTCTCGCACACACCTCACGGCAAACTAATTTCATTTCAATAACCAAACTGCCTTCCAACAGATACTTTTGGGAGCTTGTCATTGATCTTTTTGGCAAAGTATTAAGCACAATTGCCACTATAAGAAATGATTTGTCGATTGCATTTGCGCTTGAAATTGTACTAGCTGTAAGAAGGCTAGTTGACAGCGAAATGGTAAGAGCAAATGATGAATGCCCCGGTCTCAGTGTGGACTTCAAATTATTCATCATCCTCTTAATATGTAACACGGATCTATCGTTAGGTGTACGGCAGTGGAGATCTATGTCCAACAGAATGGGAGTCTTTCATCCGAGTATTAGATATTGGGATAACTCCGTTGTTTCGAGCAAAATCGTGCCCCAGTAATAACACTGATCTCTTTAACGAGATACGTGCGTTATTCACGCAAATTCAACGTTTTCTTTTGAAGGCACCTGAAATGGAGTATGGATTACACCCAATCGTGGACGACGAGTCACGGCAAGTTCGAACTGGAGAAACGAAATGAATTTCTGTCCTTTCTAACATTTTGCTGTGCCTTTTCGTTAAGGAATTCTTTTCACATTTTTTTATTGCGGCAATGTGTCCCACGAATGAGGATAGAAGAGGCAACGGGAATAGGTCTAGCAGCCATTAAATCGTGGTCGTGTGTTAGTTATCTCCCTTGTCGTGAGAGTGATTGGCTGAATCATGCTACTGTATTCCTTTCAGAAGCATTTGCCAAATACGATGACACGTGTAATGCTTCGTTCTTAGGAAGCTACGTGCACTCGCCTCTCGTCCGGTTGGAGGCACTGAAATCTCTTGTAACTGACCGTGGCAACAAACATCAACAGTACATAGACTCAGCAAGTGTAGCTACATCTATCTCCGGCGACACATCGGGCACCGGCCTCAGCGGCTCCATTCCAATGTTATCTCTGTTTACGCTCACGAGGTGTGTTCATGCTTCTTTGGATCCTGTCGTCAATTTTATGTAGTTACGCCCTTGACCAAACATGTTGTGTTTCTCACGAATGCTTCCATGGCTCCGATGATTAGAAATTTACGAGACCTCCACTTGGATCTCATCAATACTCTACTTCTTCCTCAACTTATCGAAATTCTCGCACCAGAGTACCAATCAGCAGATATCCCAACGATGTCCACTACGTTTGTCCCCGGTTATCATAAAGAATTAGAGGACATTCCACCTTTCGACTATTTTTCACAGTGTGTAGAAGACGAGTTTTCGCTGCGAAAATTTGCCGTAAGGGTCATAGGTCTTTTGTTCAAAAGTAGATCAGGTGAAGGAGAAAAACGCCATCATTTTGTTAGTCTGTTGAAACATGTCGCTGTATCAAAGCACCATGGAATAGAATGTTGGACTGAGTCTAGAGATGACACCAGAGGTCTAGGAGAGAGGCTTGAGTTAGAGATCTTCCGGCTGCGTCTTGAAACTATTAGGCAGCTAGAGATTTGTTTGCATGCTCCTTTTTGTGAGCTGCCGCATACTCATGGGACTCTCCCTGCAATTCTGAATGCAGCATGTGAAATCATATCGTTTTATTCTTTCAGGGGGGAAGATACTAGTTGTCCTCAACTGGACAAGCACACGGACTCAATTTTGTGCCTTGCTGCAATCATCCCGTTAGCAAGGCTTAGTTGTGCGAGGAATGGACAAGGAATATTTTTGTCTCGACATCGAGTGACTGGTGTGATTCCGGAGCATATCATGTCTCTCATGAGTGATGATGGATGGATTCAATGTTGCACGCCTGTAACGTCACTCAACGAGAGCTTGCCCAACGTATTGGAAGAACAATGTTTCGAAAAAGGTAATGATGATATCGCGCCTTTCGTTTTTGTGAGGCAATATCAAGCCACCTCAAAATATGGTGGAGATGACGAATCTTCGAAAACACAGGGGGGACCGACTAATAAAAAGACAAGACGGCAAAGTAGTAACGCGGCTGAGCGCAGTGATAAAACTACTGTCAATATCGAACCAGTTGCACGTGTAATTAAAAACACACTGTGCGCAAGTTCGAGCAGTTTCATTCCGAATAGCAAGCAAAACAGTCAAGCGACACAAACTGTCTTATTATCAATCATTCGAAGAGTGTGTTTCAATACTATTGCATCCTTTCTATCGCATGGAATATCATTTCCTTCCCCTATTGAAGATATGAATTGGATTGGTGTGGAATCTGGAAGCGTGGACGAAGATATTTCGAAAAGTGAAGCAGTCTCTCTTTTGGCTGCTATCCTTGGAAACGCCCAGCTGTCAAAGATACACACGAAAGAAAATTATGAAGCTATCATTACAAAAACATTCGATGTACTAGTGGATTTGACTTTAGCACAACCACAGCACCCTACAATCATCAAGAATGCATGCTGTGGTCTTGTAACAATGCAGATATCCATTCGCAAGTTTGTTAGGAAGGCAAAGAATGCTGCAAGCAGTCAGTTCGGAGAGGTTATCATGAAGGGCTCCCTTGTTCGTCTCATTAAACACATGTGCACACTTTTAGAACACCAGGACTCCTGGCTTGATTTTATTCTGATTCCAATGATCGACGGTGAGTTGCCTGTATGTGATAGCGTGTGGTTCAACGTGATGCCTGAACAGAATGTGTTGCATTTTTTCAGTGACGAGAGCTAGTGTTCTTTGTGCAGACTTGTTCCGCATTCCTAAGGCCCTACGCCGTCGGATACTTCTAGCATGTCTGAATATGAAAGGACAGCCCCCATGGCACTTGCACGCCATCACGTTTTTTATGGGGTCTGAAATAATTGATTTGATGTCGTCAAGAGAAGCCAGCCATGTTCTGTTCCTTGCTCTAAGCCATGACATTGGCAGAATGTATTCAAGAGAAACTTTAATCAGAAGAGATGTAAACCAGTTGGACCAAAAGCGCACGGAACCACTACTAATTGACATTCTTCGATGTAAGATTGCGAATAAACGTCGTTCTGATGCAAAGAACCAGAGAGAAATTTCCAATATAGAACCATTTAAAGTTCATCGCCTTTTGGCTCGAAAAATGATAGCTATCGAAAATTTCCCCGTGGACTTGGAAACCTTGCATATGTCGGCTTGGAAATGTGGGAATACACTATTGACACTCAAAATGGGATCAAGATCTTCACTTTACCGTGGGTGGGTCGAAGTCATACTTCGTTCAGCCACTTGCACTGTCAGACGACTGGTGAGGGCGGACAAAGAAATTTTTTCTCAAGATCCGGACAGTCTTTTAAAGTTTTGGGAATTGCTACAGCCTTCAGGGGAATGTAAAATTGAAGATCAAGCAAATGATATCAGTCTAGATTACAAACAAACAAAGATGCCAGAAGTTGTTAAGGAAGTCAACAAAACTTTCACCGATGCTGTGGATCTCATTGAACGGTTTGACAAACTTCTTCAGAATGATTCCCAGTCAAGTGACATAGAAATGGCTATGAACAAGAATAGTAGCTCCACCACAATCCAATCAAGATCAGACTCCACCTGCTCGAAACAGTCAGAAATCAACATCAATGCAACTCCTGTCTTCCATTTAAAAAAGCTGAAAAAGAATGTTTCTGACGGAGACATATCAATTACTTCTTTTAGCTCTAATCTGAGAAATGGAACTCGGCTTGGCAATGATGTACAATGGTGGATGCGCAAAACCTTTGGAGAATATCTTGATAGTGCTGCTTTAATACAAGAGTTAGAGGCGCTTGGGTTTTCGAGAGCGTCTCTTGGTCTCCCATCAGACCATAGCTACCCAGACTCAGCCCTCTACCATGAAAAATTGAAGCCCTGCACAATTGGATTAAACTTAACCCGAGCAATAGCCATTCTTGACAGATCAACCCCATTTCAGACACACAGAGTGTCGCTGCTATATGGCGGACCATTATCACAGAAAACCTTTCACAGAACCACACCCTCAAATATAAATGATGGCGATCAGTTCCTTCTTGCAACACAAGCTTCGTCAGACTTCTGGGCGTTTGCCAAAGAGTTAGGCGACATCGTGCCAGTACGCCATTTGAAGTACTTTTCGGGAGGCCTCGACACATCAGAGAGCTCTTCTGATGGATCGTTTGCAATTGTTTGGTTCAGTTGTAAAGAGGGGAGCAACAATGTTGATGCCCTTTCAATTGTTGATTCGATGGTGATGTTTCACACTGTCACGTGAGTTTGTTATGACTGTTTTCTTAACAGCTTGACAGCTTAAATGATTCTCTCCATGTTGGCCAATTAACTTTCATGTCACGTGTTGTATAGACTAATGCCAAACAAAATTACCAATCGGAAGCGACATGTTGGTAATGATATTGTTCACATTGTTTATGGTCTTGAGTCTGAGACACTGGATGTTGATCATGAGCGCTTCGCAATCAGTGGCCAATTTGGCTTCGTAACGATATATGTTATCCCGTTTGTCTGCATAGACATGGTCAAAATTTCGATCCACCTAAAAAATGGCTTGGATGAATCAATTTGTTCCGCGCTTTCGCATTTAGTTGGAAACCGCGTTGTTTCAAGAAAAATAAGCGCGGATGTCGTCCGTGCACTGGCGCAAGAAGCAGACTTAATTTGCTTATCTATGATCGAGGAGAAGCTTGGACTGGTTTTGAATATTGAAGAACGATACATGAAAATCAATGATATGAATCGACATCTTATGGATTCAGGCAAAAATGGCTCATAGACACATTGTTCACTAATAAATGCCCACTGTATAATGCCCAAAGTCACCAAAAGTCAGCACTCATCACGCGCATATGCTGGAGGGGTGGACAGCTTGGATGAGCAAGGGAGGAACACAGGGCAGGACGTGGCGCTATATCCTACTCCTAAAGTTGAAGATACTCATATTATTTCATGATACGAAGAAGCGCTTGCCCAAAGTACAAGAGAACCAAAAGAGATAGCTTCTTGGCATTTTGTGGTTCTTAGACCATTTTCAGTCACCATTCCTACTTTTGGTGTTGAACTACTGTTGCTCTTAGTTCACCGAAATTGAAAGGGACAGGTCTAACTTCTCTGTGCAATCATGGTGGCAAACAGGTCCGATAAGTAAAAAAATTAGTCAACCATTTTTCTCAGTTGATCACTATTTTGCCCAAACATAGTGACTGGCTCAAGAACTTGGTTTTGGTTCCCATTTTCACTTTAACCCAGACTTACTTTACAATTCCTATGTCATATCAACCTTGCCTACACTCCTCCATCACCGCACCATCTCATATGTAAGGCCAAAAGCTTTGGAAACCAAAGAATTGTAAAAAACAGCACAAGACTGTCTGTTGTCTTACGATTTGTTTTTTCTGAGAAGTCTCCATTGCGATTCCTTGAGAAGATCTTTTATTCTACAAAAACATGAGAATCATGCCAAGTTGGGGCATTTTCACCTTCCTGGAATGACTTGTTTTGGTATGAATTTAGGTGAAAGATTCTTGACAAAGATCGACTAGCATCAATTTTCTTGAATGGCTGCTCAGGTCCCTTCGGTGAACCACATTGATGCCAACCAAATTGCAAATATGACAGAAATTATGCTAGCCTTCTGCACTTCAAGGAAATCCCTGATATCGAAGAAAATACATTATGATTCGTTTAATGATTTTTCAATTCTTAAATGAATTTCTAGTAACAGGGCTGAATCAAGAGCTAAATGCAATTTGGGTGCTCATAATCCCAAAATCACACAAAAACAGCAAAAAGTAGTAGTGCCACAGTCTGGATGCTTGACACATTCTGCCCAAAAAATTCTGCACCAGATTTGTTGGAGTCATTCTGGCAAAAAGGCCATTTTCTGCCCGAACAGATTCCATGGGCAGAAAGTTGTTTGCTTTCCGCCATGTTTTTGATGTTTGACAGCCAAACAAAAATTATTTTTTCTCACAGTTGACAGTCACAGTCATACTTTGGCCTCACCCTCCACATCAAAATGACAGCATCACCAATTGCATCACTTAGTTCCCTTTGCTGCATGTTTTCAAGAATCTCTGTATACCATTACTCTCCTCTCTTAATACTTCCCTAACCCAAGAGCCTCAAAAGCAGCCACATCTCCAGCTGATATATCACCATTAAGGGAGCCACACTCATGATTACCTTTGTCGTCCTACTACCAAACATCCCAATTGTAACCTCTACTCCAAGTGATCGACGAACAATCTGACTCCTGTGCGGCTGTCTTTCTTCCAGAATGATGACAACTCAGTGGTATTGCCTCCCACTAGATCATCAAGTTGAGAACTTTGTAACCACTCTTAAGTTCAACTTGCTACTGGCCACAAAGATATCTTGGGAAGATATATCTCAGACGGATTGGTTCACGAAGGGTTTCAAGATACTTTGATAGCATTGTGGGGTGTGCTTTGACCAAAATGATCAGAGATTAAGAATCAACTGTTGTATTTACAGGCCATTCTTTACGGCCAAAAGGCTATTCAAGATTTCTGGACAGCCCATTTAGCCCTGTAGTTGGTTAACTGTCAAGCCATTAGACAGTGAAAGGGCTAAACATTGGGCTATTACCATTATTTAAGCACGTAACCGTAAATGTAGCCCGCTGAGGTCATGTCATCATCTGTGTGCATGGTGAAACTAGGCAATATTTTTCGCCGAAGCACTATCCCATATTACCTTTAGGCAAAAAATTCCTCCAAATGCGATGCGTGCATGCAGCTGAGGGGCCTCACATATACTAACATGTGGGACCAAGGACCCAAATGTTAAGTAATCCTCTCTATGGAGGACTGCTTATGTCACTTCCCCCCCGACAAGAAGGGTCCAACAAGGACAGAATGTCCTGTGAGACATGCTAAAAAAGCCAAGAAAAGAACCTCATGTCGGTGGAGGTAAAAAATACCGCACTTATTGGCATGGCGAGTATTCATGGTATGTTAGTCCTGATGCAAGATGATATGTAAGGTTATAGAGAAGGAGGGCATCTATCTTACTGTGTTAGGGATCAATGACTGGAAGTTGATAAACTTTGTATGAAGAAATCTTATGATTTAACAAATCTATAACCATTCCACTTGAAGTAGGGTGTGAGGCTCCTAATATTGATTCACTCTGAAATATTTCTGCATTGAATCCTGACTGTGCCATTACAATGACGTAGGGTCCTTCATGTCTGCTTACTTGTGGGGGATACCATCCTTTATAAGGAGGACTTGTTGTCCTACGGTATAATCAAAATCTATCTGATTTTTGTTCTCACCAAAATTACTTTGATCAACTTGCATTTGTCTATGTTCTCCCACTTTTTTCTAATCAGCCAGGTAGGGAATGTTGAAAAACATGTATCTGATGAATATGGCTTGACCGGGCATAGAGCCTTGCACTGTGTGGTATGTACTGCAAATGAGTCATGCAGTGCTTGTGATGAAGTCAGCTACATCCTCCGTTGTTACTGTTTCTTTCATGTCAAGATTTGAGTTGCGTATCATGTCTGAGATAACAGCATGTATGCATTCTAGGATGCCATTATCTTGTGGATTCTTAATCAAGGTTGGCTTACGTAATAGGTTGTAGCTATTGCATAGGGCCTTGAAGTGGAGTTTGAACTCACTTCCATTATCATAGATAATAAATGTTGCTCTAGGATAATGACTTGACCACAAATTATTGAACAAGTGTGAAGTTGTTGCAGAAGACTTGTCAATGATCACTTCAGTGGTCTCTTCATCTATACCTATGTATGTAACATTGACGTTGGGAAGTTCAATGATGTCAAACTAGCCAGTGACATGATCATTGATTGTTAAGCACATAAAGTCCAAAACAGTACCAACTTTGGCTTTAACAGTGGTGCACCAATGAGGTCAACACATGTACATTGTCAAGGCTGTGTGATAAACGTTTTGGGTGGAAAATTTCCATACTTCTTTTTATGTTTCTTGCTGTGCTGGCAGGTGTCTCATGTCATTACATGTTTCCTGATTTGGTGATGCCAGTTGAGGATTCAAGGCATGTTTCCCCAGGATGTTGAAGATAATGGTGATACCAGTCAACAATGTGGGCCTGTAAAGCCTTTCCCACAATCATGAGTTGATTGTCATCATGGATAAGTACTTCAGTATCATCAAATATCTTTAATGGGCTGTTTTTGGTTGGATGTATCATCCTCAAAGTAAGGTTCTAGAAAATGACTTCATCATTTATCCTTGACAATATCCTGTATCACTGGATGGTAGATCTCATTCGCTTCCTGCTCAATAACTGCAAAAATATGATTAAGATCATATTTGCTTGAATTTAAGGGAAATGAGGATCAAAAGTCTTGAATTAAGTATCTGTTCCTTTTTTAGTAAAAATAATAAAAGCCTACTGAAAAATAAAGATTATTTCTTCCTGGTTGGTCATTGACCTAAGCCGTTGGCTGGTAGGAAAATTTAAGTGGTAGATGAGACGGGTTTTCCAGATGATTGGAATTTAT
>JALLPD010001670.1:0-11577 GCA_036940065.1 Cyclotella cf. meneghiniana | reverse complement strand
TTTGGGACAAAAAGCTCTATGTCATTAACTAATGACATTAGAGACATACGAGAGGAGTGTATAAACCTACACAATCATCTCTTTGTGTCATTAGTACAATGTACTAAGGTTGTGAAGAATCCTACACAGTTTCATCTCTTTATTCGCCTCATTGTGATGTTTTACAAACAAACAATTTAACTTATAAAAATTGTTTCTCAACGTTTCTCAACAAGCTTCAGTCCGTTCTCACAAAAGATAATTTGTAGTAACGGCTTAGGTCACTTTCATATATTCATTGAAGTGGGAATTATTTTACTATTCAACAAATATGTGCTAACACCGAAGTTTCTCAATGATTTCCGAGTTTGAAATGGTTGGCATGTCAGGTAGTGTTGCTTCAGTTAATGCTACTTATGTTGTTCACAAGAAATGTACCTACAGATTGGGTAGTCTCCAGGACTCCAGATGGTTAAGTCTAAACAGACCACTTGAACTTTTCAATCTTTTGGATAACTACAGAAATAACATCTTTGTAACTACCAAAGGCTACACTGGCCGTGGATTGATAAAATGTGTATCCTATAGAATTCATTCCCCAAGTGATGTTGGGCATGAAAATTCACAAGACAATTAATTTGAGTTGCTTGTAGAGAGGCAGGGCAAGTGATCAAAGCAAAGTACCTGGGTGTGTGGTTCACAGTTAACAATAGATATTAATCATAGGCAATAACAATGATCCTTCATTGACACAAAATCATGGAAGGAGATCTGCTGGTCTGAGTGGCTAGAATCAGTTCACAAGGATGTCAAATGCACCTTTGGAATTTTGAAGGGCCATTGGAGAATTTTGAAAAGTTGTGTTAAACTGCATGAAACCAATGCTGTTGACTATATCTGGTTCACTTGCTGTACTTTACACAATTTGCTTTTGGAAGTTGATGGTCTTGATCAGCCATGGGATGAAGTGACAGCTCTGACCAGTACATGGGAATGTGAATTGGGTTAGTTGGGGACAGAAGACATAACAATTGCATTTTGACGGCTTCCCTCTCATTCTACAGGCATGAATTAAAATACATCATCAATGGGATCAAATGTTGAAACACAAGAATAAAGTATGAAAGCTACTGAAGTCAAAATGTCTAAAGTAGTTGACAGACCTGTCAGAGAGGTTTTTTTCAGTATACCATATTTTGTTCAAGATTGGTTGAGCATTTTGATATTCTTTGGCAGTGGGGGCAACTTGTACGGCCGCGTAGTCATGGTAAACAAAATTCAAACTAAATCAATGATTTGAGTTGATAATTACTACTACAATATATAACTACTTGCTCATGGTGTGAATCAATTTGATGAAAATCAATGTAAAGTAATTTTCTTCATTCTAATAACAAATATTTCTTCTAAAAATAAACAACCGTAGTCGCAGTCATTTTTTGTGGTGTCCATTGCATTGGGATCATTGGGTGCAGTGGCACTTTTCTTTCCATCTCTTTCCTGCTCAATACCCATCGCGCTGCGTCCTCTCTTAAGGCAGTGGGTAGCTTTGGAAGAAGCAGTATTAGAAGAGCCATTCAGAGCCAGAAGATCCTTCTGTGCTTTTTCAATTTGATTGTCAATCAATTCATACTTTGCCATGGTCTCTTCGAGCTTCTGTCGATGGCCTAATTTCAGAAGAAAATCGCATTGTGCTTGAGTTGTCTTAAGATGTTCATTTGCCCCACTAATAAATTGAGTGAGGCGGAGAATCTCTTGCCTATGTTCCAACTTCTGATCCTGCTGGTACATATGCTCTTTGTCCTCCTCTGCATTACTCGTGTTGTCAGATGGATGACAAGCAACCCACACTTTCCCTCCAACTCCTCCGATGCCATGGATCGGTCCAAGTTTTTCATTTTATGACAGTAGAGCAATGGATGTGATGGAAGTAGTTCGTCCGTGACCAAGCAATGTGGTGAAAGCGAGGGGTAGAGGGATGGCAAAAATAGCGATTGATTGCAATGCCTGTGAAACCCGCCAGGTGATATTTTCAAAAATTCACAGCGATTCTGCTTACACCAAAGCACATGATCTCGTAGATAAGCCCGATCAAGCAAAAATGGAAGTCATGGTAAAAGAACTACAAAAACAGACTCAGCATCAACACCTTCTTTTGAATTCTGTGCATACAAATGGCTGATTGCTGAGAAATTTTCACTTTGTTGCAAAAATATTGTCCAGAAACAAAACACTGCTCCAATAAATACGAAATATTAACTCTGGAATCTCAAGTAGGAAAACACAAAATACATCAATTATTGCCGCGCTTCTTTCGATAAAGTGTCGGTACGATACATGCATTCTCGTAAGATGAAATGGCATGTGGAAGAGTGTGGGAGTTGACCCTCGAGACCTGTAACACCATCCCCATCTCACAGCACCAAGTGAAGCTCTTGTACAAAAAATGCCCTCGTTGCCTCCGTACCTACCGTATTGTTTGGTGGATTGGTTGATTGTTGCAGATTGTTGCCATGGTTGCCAAACTGATGTGAAACAACAGACAAGACTAATTTTTTCCAGAAACAAAAGACTGGTCCAACAAATTAATACTCAATAATGCAAATACATGTTGTGTTGAAGCCTGAGGCAGCGGATTTGATTATTGTCTGATTTAGTAGTAACATACCATGCCATACCTGTGCATCACTATGAGTTACTATGAGTTAAAGATACATCACAAGGTCTACGTAAACCTTTATTATAATTATATACCATACCATACTCTCCTTGGCTCCTCCTCGGCTCCTCCTCGGCTCCCATCAATGCGAGATCAAATAATATGTCTGTCATCATGATGTTTTGATATGACCGGATGACAACAATGTCCGAAAGGACCCTCCAACACCAACAAGACGAATCCTCACAAGCCGATCCCACAACCGCGATGCTGCTCTCCGCACCGCCCACGAAACAGCGTCGACGATTCGTCCATCGACGAAATGATCGAAAACCCCTCCTTCGTATCGTCGCCTCGGTGCTCGTCGCGTCGTTCGTGTTGACGGTTTCGTATCGGGGGATAACCACACATTCACTTTCTCGATCGGGGTCGTCGTCGCGGGTCGGTCCTCCGTCGGGGGGTCATTTACGGGGCGGCGGGGGTCATGATGTTTGGGTACATTCCGATTCGCAATCGTTCGTGAGTTGATTTTGATTCATTCCATGCATGTTGTCGTTGTCGGTGACATTCCTTGGACAGTACGAGAGGAATGATTTGTTTTCATCGGAAAGGAAATAGTGCAAAACCCGTTTGATGTTCGACAACCCTCTTTTCTCTCAACAAGAATATTTGACAATATTGATTCATTACTCGCGTGAAATTGTGCAGAACGAAAGATCCGTCGCAACCCAAGCGACTCATCTCATCATCGTCGCGGGACACTCCGTTCTCATCTCCGGCCGAGTCGAAAAAGCCCCCTTTGACGAATCCGTGTGGTATTTACTGGACTACCAACGAAACAAGGGGTTGCCCCACGCCATTGTATCGCACATCCAAACCGGAATTCGATTGGCGCTGCACGACGAAAAAAGTCTGTTGGTCTTTAGCGGCGGAGAGACGAGAGCCCAGACCGGGCCGGATACGGAGGGAGCCTCCTACTTTCGCGTCGCGGATGCGTTGGATTTATGGGACGGGCGCGATGTTTTGGGGAACGACGGAGCAGACGAAAGTCATGGTGCCGCCCCGACGGAATCCGCGGGTCTCGGGGGAGGAGGAGACGTCGATCCAAAATCACCCGTGCAATCTACCGTCCGAGCGCGCACCGTCACGGAAGAATACGCCACGGACAGCTTCGAAAATCTCATGTTTTCCATCTGTCGATTTCATGATATTACCGGCTCGTACCCGCAAAAGATCACGCTCGTCTCCTTCTCGTTCAAACGGCAACGATTCGAAACACTCCATGCCAATGCACTGCAATGGCCGCTTTCTCGGTTTCGATACGTCGGAGTGGATCCGCCGTCCTTCACGGGATTCGATTTGCGAGAAGCGTCCGACGGAGAGAGGAACAATTCGCTGATACCGTTTCAAACCGATCCGTACGGATGTCATACGGATGTGTTGCAAAAAAAGAGACGGGAGAGGAATCCCTTCACGAGGAAGGCGCCGTATGAATTGACGTGTCCCGATATGAAGGAATTGTTGACATGGTGTGGGCCGAGTGTCATACCCAAGAGCAAGGTCCCTTGGGCAAACTTGATGTAATGGGTGTATTGATTGTTTCATTCGATGCCGCTCTTTTGTCCGTGCTTCCTTTGAGACTATTGATCCGAGTTTGAACGGGATTTGAATGTTATTATGCTACGTACGCAGACTGGTCGGGGAAAGAAGGCCAACGAGACCGCCGATTCCACCAGACGGGTCACTTGACCAAAGAGAGGAAAGTGAGGCAGTAGAGGCGGTACTGACTCCGAGGAGCGGGGCCATTCCCCATCCCCTACTATTTTCTCACTCCTCACTGACCGTAGCTCTCTTGAACTCCATGTGTACGTACGCACTACTTGCTGAAAACAGAGAATCAATGGTAACATACCAGAACATGTCCTGATCTGGACTAGGTAGAGACCCGAATGGCGTTAAAGATACTAATACGACACTCAATTTAACACCACAATTACTTAGCTTCCATGGACATTCTAGGCACCACTGCATGGAAAGTCAATGTCGACCTCGAGCTCCCCGCATGTCTCACCAATAAACTTAGCGGCGACCCATTTGCCTCCATCGTCGAATAAAGTTATAGCCGCATGAGACAACCGGCAGAGACATCCGTTCGGATCGTCGGGGCTCTTACACCAGCGATTAATAATTTTGACAGATTCGATAGGAAACGGCCCTCCCAAATTGACTTCCCACCAAGCGAAGCCCTTTTCATCCGTATGAGAAAAAGACTTTGCATTTCCATCCACGGCATTGGATGCTTGAAATGCTCCCAGTGTCGTAGACTGGATAGCCGTTGCGGTCGCGCTTCGAGCAACGTTGACCCCCGCGGAAAAGACTTGAACTTCAAATACGTGTATTTGATCCCGTGTCATGGAGTGCAACCTGATTGTCCTTGCGGTGGGATAACACTCGGATGGTGTCGGATTCAAAGTCGGGTTCGTATTAGTAGGATTGGGTGTGACGGGCGCATCGGTGGGTTTCGTCGTGGTTGGGAACCGTGCAAGGGACCGATAGCAAAAAAGAACCGATGGTCAGTGCAGTCTCGAATGGCATGACAAGGAAAAACAAATAAACTCACCTTTGTGGGTTGATTGGTGGGTTTAGGGGTGACAGTACCATTGGTGGGTTTCGCAGTGGTGGGTAACTGATTCGACCCACACAAAAGATGAGAGACATTTGTTAGACTAAAAACGCCTGCGAGGTGAAGAAACGACAAACGTACTCACATTTGTGGGTCGATTTGTCGGTTTAGGGGTGACAGGAGCATTGGTAGGTTTCGCAGTGGTTGGTAACTGGATAAAGTAGATAGAAAGGACCAAGCAATTTGTAAGATAAATCTCGTCGGTCACTTGAATGAAACTTAAGGAGACTCACTGTTGTGGGTTGCTTTGTTGGCTTCGATGTGACAGGGGAGTTTGTTGGCTTCGACGTAGTGGTGGAGGGATTGGAACAGCCAGCAGTCCGACTAACTTCACTCAAAACAACATCAGACCAGGCACCCCCAATATCATGCTGGGCAACCCAGAAGAAGGCACCCCCATTACAACTTAATTCTTTGTTGTTGTAAGATTTCAAATCCGCGAGAATAGTTACCGCCTGGTTGCCATTTACGTTGGATCCAGTTCCTGAGCAATCAGAAATGCAGAAACCGAACACCACCTTGTTCGGTTGACCATCAAACAAATCGTTTGCGATATTTCTGAACAATGCAGCAGCGCTCATTGAACCGGCTCCAATGCCATCGACTCCATCGATTCCTGGTCGCGTCACACCATTGTACATCTGTGGCATGATGAAGTCCAGATCATCTCTGCGGGCCTTCAAGATTTGATAGTATTTGGAGTCGGGTCTTGATACGTCAACGTCCATCGGTGCATGCGTGACTTCATATCGCCCACGACTATACCCGTTGGACGCTTGCAACGCATCCAATTTCACTCTCAATTTCGAAGTCAGAGTGTTCAAAAATGTCTGAGCTTTTTCATCGGAATACAGGTTCGACCTCTGCGTACAACCCCCAGATTGCAAGCCATTTACGTCAAAGCAATATTCGTAATCAATATCAATGCCATCCAAATTTTGGTTCTTGATAATGGTCACGAGACTTGATGAAAGTTCCTCTTCTTTTCCAAAGCAGTAGTCCCAACAGTTGTTGTTGTCGCCTGTTGGAAGAAACAGCGTTAGTCTAGGTACCAGAAAACAACAGAAAACAAGTAAAAAAGGACCTCTTACCTGACCAACTTCCACCCATGCCAGCACCTCCAAAAGACAAAATGACTTTCTTTCCCATACTTCTCCACTTATCAACCAATGCTTGATTGTTGGAATTGTTGCAAATGGGGACTGAAGTGCCTATTCTGCATTGAGTGTCACAGTTATTTTTAGCTGCATCCCATGTGTACGATACTCCGAATGCAATCACTGAAATTTGAAGTTTGATGTTTGGTGCATAAAGAAGTGAGGGAAACGATAGTGAGGAAATTGACAGAAAAAGAAGCAGCTTACCCATATGGGAGTAAGCATCGACTTGAGCATCAGTTGGGCACGTTTGCCAATTCCCAACGTAAGCGATTAGTCGTGAGCTACCGTATGAAAAGAGTGGATACGAAGGATGAGGCATGTAACGAAATATAATGATGTCTCGTTCGAAAATTCCTAACATCAACGCACTCTTCTCCATGATTGGCAGTGTACGAAGCCAAGGGAGGGTTGGTAGGTTTACCCGTAGTGGGAGAAGGAGGTGTCGGCGACGGAGGATTCGGATTATTCCAGCAACCAGTCTGGCAGCAAGCGCCACAATACGCGTCTGTCAATCCACAGTACTGTACAAAGAGCTCAATGATTAAGTTTCATGCAAAAGACACTATCCGGAAGAATAAATATTCAATCTTAAAACTCACCCCCCATTGACTACAACACATCCCTCCACCGCACGGATTATTCAGCCCACATGCTGCTGTCTCAGTAGCGCAATTGGCAGGACGTGTCGCTGTCGTCGTAATCGTAGACGTGGTAGTGGATGATGTAGTTGCCCCGGTGCCAGTAGTTGTACTACTTGTGCTTGTTGTGCTTGGGGCAGGACCATCACAACTGTTTGAGATCTTCACTTCCGCACAATTCCAGAACTGTTCGGGGACCCCCCGTCCATCTGGAGGGAGGGGCTGACTACATACAGGGATATCACCTGGATAAAATCCAGCTGGCCAGTTGTACGTGTCGTAACCAGCATCTTTGCAACTGTTTCCAGTTACATAGTGCCACTGAATGAGCACTAAATCGCCACTAAGATTAGCGGGTAACCTGTATTTGTGACGAAAGGAGTAAGAACTGCCTTCCTTCACCAAACCTCCGGGGAAATCTTTTATGTAAGCGAGTTGGGTGTGGAATAATGAGCAAGTGCGAAGAAGAGTAAAGGTAAGCCGAAACGAAATCATAATGCCACTTACCTGTACGAGGAATATATGCCCTTTCCGGAAAGTTCGGGTCGGGAGTTGCCCCATAAAATTCATCAGAAACAAATGTCAACGGATGTGCATCAAAGCAGGCTTGGGTAGGAACTTCTCCGTGAGCAACAGGACATGCGAAGAATTCAAAATGTCCCATATGGTGAGCAGTCAAAATAGTCTGACATGAAGGGTAGACAAAATGAGGAGGAAGAGGTCATTAATTATGAACAACACGACTATCAATACTAATATAATCCTCCATTACCTCAAAGTCCACGATCGATCCTGGTTTGTAACATCCTTGAATCACCGTGGGCATTATACCCCCAAGAAAATTCTTAGGGTAGTCATAGTTGCGATCCTCTATGAGACCACAACGTGCCTCCGTCCCACCAATGTTGAGACAATGCGGACAGTTCTCGGGGCGCGGGTCCGATTCACCTCCACCCCACCAGACTCCGTTTGTGTTGGCGTAGTAGTTTCGCGAGCGGGGAGATTTCATATATCCATGGGCGTCGACTGTATTTTGGAGGAGGTTGAAAGCGAGCGCGGCCGCGACAAGGATGGCTTCTTTGGGAAGGATCATTATTTTCAACTTTATGAAGACATATAGCAATGAAATTTTGTTTGGGTGTCTGCAGGTGTCCTGTCCGGACAGGCTGCTGCCTGAATGGTATGATTGTGGGGTGCACCCAACAAGATCAAGATCAGAGGCTGATGATTAGAGGAATAATAATGGTATGACTAAAAGGTATGGTACATAAAAATTCGTGATGGTCATTTTATCAAAGATACCTTTTCGTGTCGCTCGGGTATGTGATCGAGAGGAACTCTATAACCTTTCCCGCGTCAAATTTTTTTTGAAGGTTACTTGAGAACGTATACTCGTGCTGTACTTTTTTCAATAAGATAGAGAATCCTGAGCATTTTGCCTTCATTTTAATTCTTTTCCATTCTTTCAATTTCTTTTTCAATGACTCCCGGGACATAAAATGACAGCTTAATACATTTAAAAGTATTGTCTACACTGTAAAAATCAGATTCTACGGCAATCCATGTGTGATCATCGAATTTTACAGAATCTCACCTCTTTGACGGACATTTTTGTTAGTGGGCCTTTAACCCTTTCGTAATCTCTAGTTTACACATATTTTTTTGTGGCAATTGCCAAAGTTTCCGATCTCCCTCCAATACCCTCCTCACAAGATGTGACCGGACTCGCCATACCATACTCAGGACCAATTTTCATCGCATTTTTGCAAGTGCCCACACAAAGACCAGTACAAGTCAAAATTGAGTTTGAATCATTGACTCTACTTTGGAGCATTGAGGACGCGACATACTATTCCTACTTTGCTTTGTACGCGTTTCGACTAATAATTGTTTGTATCAGATAGTCTGTCCATACTTTGCTACATAGGACAGTAAAAAAATCGTGCAGGGATGCGTGATCATGTGGTATCATGACGTGTTGTACCACAATTTTCAACACTTTTGCTATCTGATATCAATATTGGCTAGAAAACATACCAATATCTACATGTTGGACTTTGAAGGATTGTCCTCTTTTGCCCAAAACGACAGAGCAATGCAGCTGTCTTTGCTCCAAGATGAGGACCTGTCGAGCTGGGCTTAAGCCCTTGAGATAGTCCGAAAGGGTTGTGCAATCTTGGCCGGGTCTCAGGGGGGTGAATATTGAGGCCGCACCAGTGGCCAAAGATATGACAAATAGTAGTTCAAACTCAATTCTGACTTGTACCGCTGTTCTGAGCGGGCTCACCATTCACAACTGCTTGCAGGATGCATATTAACGATGATTCTTATAGCAATTTGGAATTTTTGAGTGTTGATGGTTGGTTGTTTTTGTCAAGTACTACTAATGAGACAGAGCTGCACCGCCAATGACAGAATCTTGTTTTACTTTCCCTCATCAATTCATTCACATTGCTGACAATGACAAATGGAAAAAGAAGGCCGTTGAAGGCTGTGATGGCTTGTTCAAATTGAGATGTGTGTTAGATGAAATAATGAAGGGTTGGCATTGTGCATGGGTGGCTTGTGAGAAGGTTACAATTGACAAAAGCATGATCTGGTGTATCGGATGTACCATTGAATTTGTACAGTACATGCCATGCATATCAATCAAACACAGAATAAAAGTGTTTGCTATATGTTGCTCAGTCACAGCAGTCCTATTTGAGTCTGAAGTTTATACAGGCAAAGATACTGGTACTGCTGCAACTGCAATTGCTATTGTTGAGCGCTTGATTGTTCAATCTAAGTTGACCAGTCCCCGAAGGCGCACTTTATACACCAATAATTGGTACACATCTGTCAAACTTGCCAAAGTGCTCTTTGAAAGATATGGATGGTGATTCTGTGGCACTGTTGTACCAACAAATAAGCATTCATGTCAAGATGAAGACGTCCTCTTCCAAAAACTCTCCAAGGGTGCATTGAGGTCTATTCCTTGTTGATGGTATTGGGAGGCAGTTCTACAATGGAAATTCAGACATGAGAAGTACTATGTTCAGGCCACGACTTGGAAAGACTGCAAACAAGTTATGCTCCTACAAGCGACCAACATTAGATCCAGCAGAGGACTTCATAATGTAAGGAGAAGCAAGAGAAAAAGGAATGGCTGAGAGGTATTTCCATGAACACTAGCACAAGAAGACTATGCAAAGAACTATGCTGTGGTCGATCAAAACGGTCATGATAGCACTGACTGCAGTACCTCCATGCGCACCAACCAATTTTATTTTTGTATTTTGTTTTTGCTGTTTGAACGCGTTGTTTGTGATTTGCTGTACTCTGGCAAGAGAAGGACGAGGTCCTAGAAGTTATAAGAAAGATCCAAGAAAAATGGCAGGTTCAAATTTCAGATTGATCGTGAGATTGCACTGCTGAACAACAATATTGGCAATGATTGGCCGAACCTGGAGAATGAATGACCTGACTGGATGCGGCAACAAGATTGGTTCCTTGTGATTGTGCTGCTTGTTTCTTTTGCTTAAATGGTCTAACCAATAGCATAGATGACAAGAAGAAGAGAAAAGCTACATTCATCTACCGTTACAATACTTTTACGGCAGCAGAGGGCTGCACCGACAAGCAAGTGAATCTATTGAGAGGGTGTGATCATTGTAGAATGTGTTATAGGAAGCTTTGTAAAGGCACTCCTGAAGAGTAGGCAATGAGCTCTAATGAGAAGAAAAGTGTTTGTTGTACCTTGACATACATGCTGGGAAGTAAACATCGGGGGGGGGGATATAAATCATTATTTACAAGTTATGTGGTACTAAAACTCTTTATTGGCATCAGGATCATATATATTGACAACAAGTGATGGTTGGAATCATCAAAATCAGACCCAAACTCCCTGCATTCTATGCATTTATCAAAAAGATGGCCTAAAGACAGTGCAGAATATCTAAGGGTTAAACCAATTTTATCCATGTTAGCTAATGAGAATTAGATTCCCCTTTGTACAACCAACACACCCATGTAATGGGCTCCCTATAATTCCTTCTGGTCCTCAAGAAATGTTGGTGTTCCACTAAAGTCACCACACATCACTTTTCATGGTTGAAATCAATTTGCAAGTAAAATTGGCGGGAACAGAAAGGCGCATAATAATTATGATAAAAGTACAGGACTATCTATTGTCTGGACTTTTAGTTTAATTTTTTTACATGCTTTTCCTATTGGAAAAAATCGGTCAGATAGTGACACGTTGGTGAGGCCATGAACACTTCATGTGACTAATACACCTTACGGTAAAGAGGGTGACTCTTTGTAATACACCTGATTATTCTGCCATAAACATGGGAGGGCTCAACCGTAAAATCTGTTTTTGAGTCCTATGGGTTATAAGTTCAACGAATCCCATTCTTTGTTTCAAATTCCGATTTTTAGATTCTGGTCAAATAGTCAGTAATCAGAACTTGT
>JALLPD010001669.1:0-11580 GCA_036940065.1 Cyclotella cf. meneghiniana | reverse complement strand
CGTGATTGTTATCCCCCCATTCCTGATGTTTTCTCATGACAGCCGTTTTCAATTAAATTGTTATTCAATCCATGATGCAGCTCACCTGCCCTCAGTCGACAAGGCAAATAAGAAGAGCCCGCTGATCCCATCCCACTCTCAAAGTTGCTTGGAGAGGGCAGTGATGGTGAGTTTTCCTCTCCTTTTTTCCCCCTCACCGTTCTAAACTTTTAAGCACAGCTTATGTTTTCAATTAAATTGCTATCCCGTTGGCCATTCCGCCCACCCTCCCTCAGTCGGCAAGGCAAATAAGAGCTCCCACTGCCATCCCCTGCTCAGGTGTTGCGTGGAGAAAGTAGTGACGGTGAGTTCTCCTCTCATTGATATCCCCCCATTTGATACTCTTGTGCACAGCTTCTCTTTCCAATTTAATTGCTGTCCCATTGGCCGTGCAAGCCGCCCTCCCTCAGTAAATCAAGGAAACAAGGGCCCATCACCACCATCCCCACTCACAAGTTTCGTGGAGAAGGCAATGATGGTAAGTTTTTCTGCTTGTAATTAATTTTCCCCACCATTTCAAATTTTTTCTCACAGCATTTTTTTCTATTATTCAGGTGGCTGTGCCGGCTGCCCTCCCTCAGTCAATCAAGGGAACAAGGGCCCGCCACCACCATCTCTGTCTGCGAGGTGTGTGGAGAAGGCAGTGATAGTGCATTTTCATCTTGTTCTTTTGTCTCACAGCATTTTTTCAGTTAAATTGTTATTCAGTTGGCGGCTGGGTTTTGCTGTTTTTCATTTCCCCCCCTTTTGTCACAACTTTGCCATATCTTATATTTCAATTAAAATTTGCCTGCCAAAACTAACATTTAGATTTGTTAATAAGTGAAATAAATTAGATAACTAATTACCTGAAAATTGCTTAGTCCAGAAATATTACTGATTACTGCAGTAATATTACTGGAATATTAATGATTACTGCAGTAATATTACTGTTTGTGGCTGTGCTATCAAACAGGAAATTTAACTACTTAGAGATTACGGTCAGAACTCTGATTACTGCCAAAAAAGCAGTAATATTACTGTCTTGGCCGAGGAGTAGGAGTCACAGTAATGTGACATCACCTAGATCATGCCTAGATAAGGGAAGTATTTTGGTTCTGGTTATGAGTACCAGAATTCTTGTCAGTAACCAGTAAGTAGTTCTGATTACTGACTCTTTGACCAGAATCTAGAAATTGGAATTTGACACTGAGGGTCAGCTTTGGGTCGGGAATGGCTTTGAGCTTCTCAACAAAGCAGGAGCTAAATGTCAAGAGCTCCACGGAGGCAGAACTTGTCAGCATAGATGATGGATTGCCTCTCGTACTATGGACTAGGTATTTTTTGCAAGAACAAGGGTGCAAGATGAGGCCAAGCCTCATCTATCAGGACAACAAGAGCATGATGCTTTTGGAGAGAAATGCCTGGGCTTCAGACTTCAAGCACACAAAGCATATTAACATGTGGTATGTTTTTGTTAAGGCCAAAATTGCTCGTAAGGATATTGACCTAAAGCACTGCCCTGCAGAAGCTATGTGGGCCAACATGCTCACAAAGCCAAGGCAAGGTTGGGGATGGATAAATTTTAGGTCTATGGTGATGGGCATTCCTGAGGACTACAATGATGAAAAAGAAGGCATTGCAAGGGTGGTGGCCAAGGCAAAGAGAAATGTGGAAAAGACAGCAGAGAATTTATTGCTAAAGGACATGATGAACCCAAGGCTAATGCTGACATCAGATTCACCACAGGAGTGTGTTAGCATAAATACAAATAAGGAGGATGTACCTCCACGTGTAGGTAAGACCTGCACACAGAGGCCTCCTTTGTTGGTAATACGCAGCAGGAGGTGGAATCCATCCATCTACCAGAACACACGCCTTGCTGGGCTTTCAACCGATAGGGCTTGGACTAAAGTGCCCCTCCAATACCTTATGTTTAATAACTAATCTTCGTTTACTAGGTTATACACAAGTTGTGCATCACCAACAGCTGGGACAGCAAATTAATTATGCTCTAACATCAACAAAAAATGGGAAGAATCTTTTCCTCACCTTGGGCTCTCATCTTGTTGTCCTTTTGGAGTTAGAAGCTCAATGGTGCAGACTTAGCCTGGGGTCTGAGATATTAATGATGGCACAGACAGAGAGGTTAATTTAAAAGAAAAAAATCAACAGTACAGTAAGGCAAATAAATTGGGAGTACACTGTTTCCTCACCTTACACTCAAAGAACCTGTTCAATAATTATGTTAGAAGCATGGCTATGTTCGCCACGGTGCCAGATTGACATCTGGCGGCTTACTTTCACAATGGTGGACAAAATACCATGGTGGTAGTGAAAGCAAAAAATATTATGTTGACGTATGCATAAATACAAGTTCATGGGACAACATAGATTTTTGATGAATTATTTTTTATTCACAAGCTGCAAATTTGGTTGATTATATTACTCTCACTGCTACCTAAGTAGCTGTATGCTTATGTTTATACTGTCTAACGTGGGGTGCGTATTGAAAAATTCTGTGAAGCATGCTTGCAGGAACTGGTACTTACAAAAAATACTACCATGGTAATATTTCAAAATTAATATAACAATATCTGATGCAGACACCACCCTTAGAACTACCCATATTGACCTTTTATATATGAACATTACATCTAAAATAAAAATGATTAAAATGAATGAGACTGAATGGTCTAATAAAAAATTTAAATAGCTAGAGAGATGACAAATTTTAGCTAAGACATTTTTACATGTAGTCGACAGATTATGATGAGTTTAACTAGTAGAAAGATAGGAACACAATAATTCACTCAGGGCTCACATATTTTTCAATAAAATAGAAAAGGTTCCGTTTCTATGTTTACTTTGATGTTATCACAAAAAGAAGATCACTCTAACACTGACTCAGCAATCAAGTAGGCAAAAGTTAAGACATCTCATCACTCTTTTAGAGAACAAACACTGGATGTGGAAAAAAGAGAGCCATGCAAAAATCAATAAGAAACAGAGCAGAGAGCCCTCCTCCAACCACAGAGCTTACCCTCAAGCACAGATCCCACCCCTAAAAACAGACATTAATTTGAAATGGTTGTTCTGTCATTTGCAGATAACTGAGAAATGAGAAAGGACAAAACATAAAGTGAAGGCATATGTTTTGGAAAATATAAATGGTTGAAAGAGAATGGCCCGTCAAAAAACTTAGCAGCCCATGAGAAGGAGTTGAAACAGATGCAGGAGCCATTTCTTTAAGTTATGAAAGCAAGGAAGCAGAAAAGGCACACAAAGACAAACCTGCCGTTTATTTTCCATGTTCTCTCAAAAGGTACCTCCCTTTATGAGGGTCCCTACATGGTGGAGTGTTGGCTGAGGGAGGAGCAACAGCTACAGTTGCTGGAGGGGGTGCATAGACAGCACTGTCTTTCGAGGTGCAATCGAAGGCTTCACCATTGTTGGTGGCACTGTCCTAGGTGGTACTGTACTCTACGAGGTACTATGTTGAAGTAGAATTTCAAGAAATGGTTTTTGGAGACCTAAAAAGACCCTTGCTTCTTAGGTACTTTGGAGTCCGAGGAGCTGGACTTTAGCTCTTGAGAGTGTCCCTGAGCGATTTGCCATTTCACATTTGAATTGAGTGCATCTAGAGGAGGTGCAATTACAGTGTAAAGTTGGACCTCATAGTTGAAATTTTTGTACTTCAAAGTAATTTTAGACTGGTACTCTGGAGGATGAATTTGGTGTGGCTTTGTAGTACTCCTTCTTTCTTTCAAGGACAGATTCGGAATGGCTTCCTAGTGCTCCTTCTCTGTCTCAAGGATGGATTCAGTGTGGCTTTCATTGTGCTCTTTTCTACCATCAAGGATGGATTCAGTGTGGCTTTTGTATTGTTCTTTTCTTCTCTTGAAGAGGGATTCAGCATGGCTTTCATAGTGCTCTTTTCTACTATCAAGGATGGATTTACATGGCTTTCATAGTGCTCTTTTCCTCTCTTAAGGATGGATTCAGCATGGCTTTCATGGTGCTGTTTTCTACTCTCAAGGATGGATTCGACATTGTTTTTGTTGTGCTGTTTACTACTATCAAGGATAGATTCCACGTGGCATTTGTAGTGCTCTTATTTCTCTCGAGGATGGACTTGGCATGGTTTTTGTAATGATCTTTTCTTTATTAGGCAAATTGATTCTTTTCATCGGAAAAACATCTGTCTTATCATTTTTTGCTTGCTATTGCATTGTCACTTAACTGTTTACTGTGATTGAATAAAGATTCATCTAAATCAAGTTGGAAACATCGATGTCGAAATTGAAAAATAAAAAAACTAAAATGAAAAATTGTCTCTTACCAGGAATTACTTTCTCTGGTGTACTACCACAAGAAAAGGAAGATGATATGCTTTGGTGTACTAATTCTATGATAATAATAGAACCAATTATTTGTATGAATTCCTTTAAAATCAGTTTTACGGGGATCAATCAAAAAATTTCCTGTGAATGAGACAATCAAACGAATGATGAATCATTCTTTGTACAAAATAACTGATGGTAATCATGAAATTCCACAAAAATAGAATTTGTTGCAAAATGGACCACCAGAACAATAATAATTCCAACCCAAAAGCAATCAAGCATGAAAATGTTTTCAATGATATATAGACTCATTTGAAAGCAATAAACTTTTTGAAAAGGAATCAACAAAATGTAATGCCTTTTATGTACCAATCCTTACAATCCTATCCCATCCCTTCCATGATCCCATCCAAAGATTCTGCTTTCTTGCCAATGTGATAAATTAGATCATTTGATGAACAACACAATTGTCATTTTTTTGCAAAATATTGCCAGAAAAAAATGACTCCTGTCCCCATGTTTCCATCCCCATGCTCATATGAATTAAGTACTATTGCCCCTGCCCCCATGCTCTCATCAGCACACTGCCATCCCAAAAACCACACACTCCCATCCACACACTGTCATCCACACACTGTCATCCCCATGCTCTTCTCTCACACACCAGTCCTCACAATCTGGTCCCTGTGCTTCCATCCCCACATTCCAGTCCCCACACTCCAGTTCCCATGCTCAAAAGAATGGCACTTATGGAGTCCTGAATATTTTAAAATTGATCATCAAAAAATTATCAAAGTTTGCTGAAACAGACTACCAGATAAAAATGCTCCAATTGCTACTCCCCCATCTTGATGGCCCTATTCAATGCTTCCATCTTCTCCAGTTCCCACATGCCTGCCTTCATGCGCCAATCCCTCAGCACTTATAAAATCAGAAAATAAAGTCCGAAAACAGACCACACACTCCCCTCCCCATGCCTCCATGCCAATGTGAGAAATTAAATCATTTGATGAACAAAAAATTCAACTTTTTTGAAGAATGATTGCTAGAAAAAATAGGCTTACCCCCCTCTCCCATTGCTTCTGTCCCCATGTTTTCATCCCCATGCTCCCATCCCACATCATGCTCCCATCCCACAACACTTATAAAATCAGAAAATAAAGTCTGAAAACAGACCACAAAACAAAGAATCACCCCCGTCCCCATGCTTCCATGCACCTGTGAGAAATTAAATCATTTGATGAACCAACACAATTTCAATTTTTTTTGAAAAAACATTGCCTGAATAAAATGGCTCCCATCACCACTGTCCCATTGCCCTGTGCCCATTCTTGTGTCCCCACACTCCCACCCCTATGTCATGCTCTCATTCCACAGCACTTATGAAATCAAAAAATAAAGTCTGAAAACAAAGTAGGAATCAAATAATCACTCCCCTCCCCACACTTCCATACCAATATGAGAAATTGAATCATTTGATGAACCAAAACAATTTCATTTTTTTTTTGAAAAAATATTACCAGAAAAATGGCTCCTGTTCCCATGTTCACATTGCTCCATCCCCATGCTCCCGTCTCCACCATTGCATCCCCACGCTTGGGTCTCAATGCTCCTATCCCATGGTCCATCTTCTCCAGTCCCCACATGCCTGTCTTCATGCCTTGATCCCACAGCACTTATAAGTGCTGAATATAGAGTATGAAAACAGACTACAAAAAAATTTCCCCCAACCTCATGCTCCCACTGCTCCCATCCCTATGCTCGTATCCCCATCCTTGTGTCCCCACATCATGCTCCCATCCCACAGCACCTATAAAATCAGAAAATAAAGTTTGACAACAGGCTATGAAACAAATAATTACTCTTCTCTGCACACTTTCATGCCAATGTGAGAAATTAAGTCATTTGATGAACCAAAAAACTCAAATAAATCAGAAAATAAAGTCTGAAAATAGACTACAAAACAAATAATCACTCCCCTCCTCAACTTCCATGCCAATCTGAGAAATTAAATCATCAGATGAACCAAAACAATTTCAATATTTTTCAAAAAAGATTGCCAGAAATAATGGCTCCCATCCCCATGTTCCTATCACTCCCGCCCCCCTGCTTTCATCTCTATGTTCCTATCTCCACATCATGCTCCGATCCCACAGCACGTTTAACATAAAAAAAGGCTGAAAACAGTTTACAAAAAATAGTCACTTTTCTCCCCACACTTCCATGCCAGTCTGAGAAATCAAATCATTTGATGAACCAAAGAAATTAAATTTTTTTAAAAGAGTGCCAGAATAAGTGGCTCCCATCCCCATGCTCCCATTGCTGCAATCCCCATGCACCTGTCTCCACGACTGCATCCCCACTCTTCCATCCCATGCTCCATCTTTTTGAGTCCCCCTTGCCTGTCTTCATGCTTCAATACCACAGCACTTATAAAACCAGAACGTACAGTCTGAAAAGAGACTACATAAATTAGGCCCATGTCCCCATGCTCCCATTTCTCCCATTCCAATGCTTGCATCCGTTTACTCCCATCCTCATGTCATGCTCCCATCCCACAGCATCTATAAAATCAGAAAGTAAAGTCTGAAAACAGACTACAAAACAAATAATCACTCCCCTACCCACACTTCCATGCCACTGTGAGAAATGAAATCATTTGATGAACCAAAAAATCTCAAATTTTTTGAAAAGAGATTTCCAGATAGAAGGGCTCCCGTTCCCATGTTCTCATTGCTCCCAACCCACACTTCACACTCCTGTCCCATCACTCCCATACCCATGTTCCTGTCCCCACAATCCCATCCCTATGGTTGTGCCCCCATGCTTCTGTTGCCACGCTCCCGTCCCCGCATTCCCATACCCACACTCCTGTCCCAATGCTTGCAACCCCATGCACCCATCACCAAGCTCACATCCGCATGCTTGCATCCCCATGCTTGCATGCCCATGCTTGCATCACCATGCTCATGTCCCCATGCTTGCATCCCCATGCTTGCATCCCCATGATTGCATCCCCATGCTTGCATCCCCATGCTTGGGTCCGCATTCTTGCATCCCCATGCTTGTGTCCCCAAGCTAAGATAAATTTCTAAAAACTCAAATCTGGTATCTTCATGTACCTTCACAATGCTATCATACAATCACTTCTGTTGGAGAGCCACTCATTTATATTAAAATAGAAATGAGTATTTTAATATTGATAATGCTACAGCCCCACACTGATATCCCAACATGTAAAGAGGATAGTATAGAATTGATTCCAATTATATGCATTTTCTACTTCAAGGGAGATAACTCAAGTATTATACTTCCACTCTTAAATATGTGATGTGAGGCTCCAAGACACCCCCCCTCCCAAGGTTTCATGCAAATCGACATTGATGTTGATTATATACAGTGTTAAATGTCTCTCAAGCAATTATTGGTTAATTAACTGAAAAACAGGTAGTAATGCATGTTTTTACTAACAGTCACCATAAAGTGTTATTAGTAATGAGATAATCTCTTTAAGGTCATTTTAAAGCAAAATCAAGAAACCCTTCTTAAACTGTCTAAATATCTCAATGTGAAAAAACAGACTGAAGGAGGAGGAGGACAAGAAGAAGAAGAAGAAGAAGAAGAAGAAGAAGAAGAAGAAGAAGAAGAAGAAGAAAGAAGAAGGAGGAGGAGGAAAAGGAGGAGGAAAAGGAGGAGGAGAAATTTCTATATTATAACACAACTAAGCTTTTAAAAGAAGCTTGATAAAGTCAAGTGCATGCACTGACTTTGGTTCTTCCTTGCCTTGCAACCATAGCCAGATTGAACACAACAATACATTGAAACATATCTACTACAACTAAACTAATATGCCATGTGGGTACACTTGGTGGGTGCAAACAAACAGTCGCGGGGTTACATGACTCCCCCATAATCTGCCCCCTTTGCCTGACTGAACTCTTGCCAGTTGGATCAAGGGTGGGGAAAGGTTATGCTGCCCTGTGGGTTTTGTGCAGAGCCAATATCTAGTTGTACATCTCCTGGCCATGCAAAGCAGGAAACTGTAGGTGGGAGTGGCATTTGTTCTCCAATATTAACCTCCCCATTCTATGCTTAGAGGCATCTGTAACTTGGATAATGTGTGGCCAGTTGGTGACTAGGCTGCTGAACTTCATGGGCAAGGACACAGACTCATGGAGGAAGATGCAACATTCCTTGATAGCGGTCCGGAGCATTGCATTTTGACACAGAAAGAATACTGGGGGCTCTTTACTCAAAATTTGCAATAGAAAGGTGACATGAGGCCTTTGCCCCCTGGCATGGATAGGAAGGAGTGCCTGAATTTATAGAGGACTGAGTGGGATTCTGGAAAGGGAATGGCAAAGTATGCAGTTTTCTTAGTAGCCCATAACAAAAGTTTTAAGGTGTATATCAACTCATCTTGCTTGCCATTGGCCACCCACATTGTGTGTTTGCACCCTGAAAGATGAAATCCAGTATTTCATTAATAGTATTCTAAGATGGGGTCCTCCTTGTCCATGACCTCTGGTGGGAACACATCATGTATGCCACACATGATACCATTTGCCATGTTATCCAGTTGGTCTCAGGAAGCTGCAGTTGCAAGTTCAATATAGTCATCCAAATAGACTTTGATGGGGTATTTTAACTTCTGAGAGGGCAATGGTGATTGATTGGGTAGGTCCTGTTAAGATGGCCTCCCTTGGGTGTGGGTTAGAAATGTGTGCATGTGAATGTTGCCAATAGGTGTTTCGATGTATTGTTCAGCTACATCTTGAGGCAGTCTCCAAAGCTACACAGAAGTATGGTGGTGACTCAATTCATCCCATCTGTAGTGAACTTGGGATGACAAGCTTTGTGCTGGAACCATTGGGATCTTGTAGGACATAGGAAAAATTCCACTCTTCCCCTTCCATGCAATCCAACTGGCAGAAGCCATCTTTTATGTTGCACTTTGCCATGAACACCTTTTCATCCTCAGATGTGCTTGCAAATGTAAGGATGATTCTGCCCAGGGAGTGTCCAAGCTGGGGAATTGCCCCTTGTGGGGCTAACTTGACAGCCTCATTTACAGATGGGACTGCTGTAGGGTCCTGCAGCAGCATGGAGAAGGACAATTCCAAAATAGTGCAAAAGCTCTAGGACTTATGCAGATCAATTTTTAACTGTGGGGGTGGGTCATTATGTATGTCCTGCCAAGCAACAATCTAGGTCTGTCCTCACTGCACCTTTCCTGCCACTTCCTTGTGAAGTTGTGCAATAGCATCTGGTGCCCTTGCTGAATTATGTGGCCCCCGATTGATTGCCACCTGCATTTGCTCTACTGCACATGGTCATCTGGTTTGGACATAGCATCCTTGTGCGGTGTATCTTAACAGTGTAGCAGTTTACGACTGAAGGAGGGCATGACAGGATGGACACATGTGAATTCAGTGTTGCTGTAGCGGCAGTTGATTGGTTATTGGCCATTCCGTCAACCCCTGGTGTGTCCACCAGTATTGTTGATGCAAAGGCTGTTGTAGTTGCTTTGGATCAGGCAAGCTTAATTTTTTTGCAAAGGATTTCAGTTGTTGCTCCAGTAATAAATGGAGCTGTGGCTGTATCCAGAGGTCACAGGCCCTCCATCTGCTATGTAGTTAGCCAAAAGGAGCAAGAGCAAATGTGAGTATTGTCCTCTCTAGGGATGGGCAGACATGCCTATGCTGTGGAAAATATGCTACCTTAAGCTGCTCCAATCAGTGCTATCATCATTCCGAGACATTGAAGGATCTGTATGCCAGCACAATGTGTGTGATGGTGGCCAAGGATGCTAGTGTCATTAGTTCTGTGGCTGTTCATGTACCTGGTTATATGAATACCCCCACGCGGGGCAATGACTATCCCCTTGTGTGATGCCTTTGAGGTTTGTGGATACAGGCTTGCACAATTATTTTTCTTACCTTTCCCATTATCCATTATCCAGTAGAGGTGTTGTTGTGAGATGCTGTCCACCGGGTATTTTGTCCTTTGAATGTTGTATGCATCCTACTCCTCTAAGTTGTTTTTCCTGTGTGCTCCCCATGGTTTTGCAATCCCATGATTGTGTCCCTTCCAGAAGCAATGATGACAATTCCAAATACTAGGCATGCCTCAGGCAGTTCCTTTGAATCTTTTTGAGGAGTAGCCCCCAAAAATTGGTATTGTGTTGTTGGTGGTTCCATTGCCAAATGCTTCTCTACTCCCACCACTAATACATAGCACAGCTCCCATGCAAAGGCATCTGTTACATCCCCTTTTGTTGTGTGCCCATGCAGTGCTTTGCCACACATTTTTCCTTGACATTTTCCCAGGATGTATGCATAGCAGAGCCCATTCTTTCTGTTGGCAATGTACTTTGGTAGAGTTGGTAGTTGTGCCTCTGTGATGTTAGCAGCTGCATTAAGTATTGTTCTGAGCTGAATGCTGCTGAATGGAGAAACATACCTCTCCATGAAATTGTTCATCTGCGGGTGGATATCACTCTGCCGGATGGTGCCGGGGTGCTCGGGTGTCACCAATGCTGCCTATACCAGGGTTGGCCCTATTGTGCATGCTTGGGCTCATTGTCAAGGTAGTCTGGCAGTAATCTGTCTGGAGGGGCAAATGAAACCCCTAAACTGTGTGGTGTTTGTGCATGTCCCAAACAACACGAGGGCACCCACCATAGCAGTGGTGGCTCAATTCGCTGGAGAGTTACCCATTTTTATTTCCCGACATGCCAGTGTATTTGCCCCAATTATCTGCATCAGCAGCAATGTGGGCCATTGAACTGGGCCTGCTGTAAAGTGATCTGCTGTGAGTGTAAAAGTATTGTTGACTATGATATTGATCACTATGCACATGATCTGCCAACAAATCAATGGCATGAAGTAATGTGCATTTACATACACACATGTGGAGTTCAACATTCAAAACAGTGCTAAACATTTTTCAAAAAAGCTGCACTTGCCACCAACTTATACCCACAGTAGCACGCAAAAGGAGCCAAAGTTGAGTTTTAGCTTGTTATAGTTTGCAGGGGGTGGTCATGGATCCTGTTTCCCTAAGAGCAGTACCTGAGTCTGTACTAAGCCGTTTTGTAGTTAAAAATATTTAAGTATAAGTTGCTAGGTGAAGAAGTTACTTAGTTGGGTGAATGGTTTATTATGAGTTAAAATTGGGTCTATCTGAATGAAAACGAATGAAACAGATTTACTGA
>JALLPD010001668.1:0-11590 GCA_036940065.1 Cyclotella cf. meneghiniana | reverse complement strand
ATACAACTAAGCTTTTAAAAAAGCTTGACAACTAAGCTTTTAAAAAAGCTTGATTATTGTACAAAACTTCCCACCCTCCAGACACCAAATGCCCGTCGCTGGAATGGCTATAACAAATAATAATTTCAATCAGCAGAACAACTTGGAGCGGCGCGATGAAGAAAATGATTGAGCTATCGATTTCAACAAGATTTTTCGGTCGAGTTTGTTGTCATACCAAACAATTTTCTTTCAAGCGGTCGTTTTGTGGTCTCACAAGAACTGCTATGAGTGCCAAGAATGGTTGTAGTAGTGATGCTGAGTTCGGTATAGGCAGATTCAATAATTGTTTGAATGGACGGGAACAGTGCCGAGTTTCGACAAGACTACTTTCATCTGAAAGCGGAAAGCATGGTTTGTCACAAACGAGCATTTCTTGCAGTCACAAGGCTTCATTATTGAAAGGTCTAGACATAATTACCGTCCCTGCAGAAGATGATGGGCATCCATTAGCAGTCTACACAATTCCAACAGATGATGCCAACGACAGACAACAAAGAACGCCGCTACTATTACTACATGGGCGCACGTGGAGTTCGGTACCCGTATATCATCTGGTTGGAGGCCGCAAGGATAATGGCACTGAGGTCTATGAAGAAAGTCGATCGCTAATTGAAGCACTCTTCAATACCAACCGTATTCAACCCTATGCAATGGATTTCCGGGGTTTCGGGGGAACTCCAAAAGATGCGTCGGGATTTGTGGAGCCTTTGAGATGTGTTAAGGATGTAGTTTCTGTTTTGAATTGGATTCAATCGTGTGTAGCGGGAGGGGAAACCGGGAAGGAGGCCTCGAGGCCAGCGTTGTTGGGATGGAGCCATGGGGCATTGATTGCACAGATAGTCGCACAGCGGCATCCTGATGTCATGTCAAAATTGATACTGTGAGTCTCTTCGATGTCTATCGTCTAATGATGCACGTATCTTTGCACGCCACTCTAAACTGCGCCACGCAATATTTCCCCCAAGATATGGATCGATTTACAATCCCAACATTAAGTACGCAATTCCCCCACCACCTCCTCCGAGTGATAGCTACAAGGGCATCACTGACCATGACGATTTCCCAGTCCATGAAATGGTCTCCCAAAATGAGTACGGCAATGCCACGGAAGACTTCACCAATAATCACATTGTCAGCAACTGGTTCGCCGAGGCGGCGTTGATATGTGACCCGATCAAAGTGCAGTGGTGGAATTTGCATCAGTTGAATGAATGTCATCCCTCATTAGTGAAGGTTCCGACAATGGTGGTAAGTCTATCACTGTCAAAAAGTTGCAGCAACTATGTTACGTCCGCATTCTCATTAATGTAATCAACTCAGCTTGCTGGAGATCAAGACCCCTATGCGCCAATGATAACTCAGGCGGAATTGTTTACACACTTGGGGAGAGGTGTCGATCGAGTTTGGAGCATTATTGCTAATGCCGATCATGCCGTACACTTATCTGATCAACGATACCGGCTGATTGGAAATGTGAGCAACTTTTTGGGAATGGACGGTTAGACCACTGATGCTACACAAAGTGATGACGTAATGACAGTTAGTGCCTGCTAGGTTGATTTGTAATTTTGAACCAACTTTATTTTACAGTATAATTTTTAAACGTTCGATTCCCGTCCGAAGGAGCGATCTGATTGTGTAGTGACAAAAGGCACCGTTGGGAGGTCCATCATCTTCCTTGATGCCAACATCAATCGGTCCATCGTTCCTAGAGTCCTCTCGTAACCAAGCATCCAAGTCATCTAAAGCAATCCATTTATGATTCGCCACCTCATGATCTAAGTTCCAACTAACTTCTTCTTGTGCTTGAGGAAGTTTCACCAGCCAAAGATAAGTCAACTGCCTATCTACTCTGTTGCCGTTTCTAGCACCGTAGTGGCGAATGTAGAACAGAGGGAGTTCTGTCAGATCTTGTATTGTTACATCGATGTTAGCAATGACCAAACCTAATTCTTCCTCCAGTGCTCTCAGGGGAACATCATACGGATCTTCCCCAACGACCGAATGCTCCCCCACAACGCTCCAAGTCTCAGGGCACGTTACAACTGACGCAGAGCGTTTCAACAGCAGAAATCTACCTGAGGCGTCCATCACGAATAAAATTGACCCGGTATGCAGGAGACCATTGCGATGGGCTGCGTCTATAGACTCGTCACCCAAAGGAATGAGAATGGATGGATCAATTGGAGTTAGATGTCTTGGGTCTCCTACGAAGGTTTCGGGAAATGTATAGACAGTGAGGTATTCACCACTGGATGTAGCTTGGGCATCTTTCATCTTATTGGTGAAGTTTGCGTTCTCAAAATCTAGGGCATGACGCAATATGAGTAATATTGAGAGTGATGTGACTGATAAAAACGCAAATCTTCGCGTTGAACCGACGTACAGGTGCGCGTAGGATGACATACCGACGGTAACTTGATGAAAACGTTGATGGTTGTTGGGTGGAGGATAGCTGGATTTACACCCCAAGAAAAGTCAGTGAGAATAGTGACATGGATGGAGCGTAAGAAAGGTGCGTGGCGAGGACTGCGTGAGGGGTGCTTGGCGTATGGTAAGGCGGAGCTGGCGCTAAGACTCGGTCGTAGATCTCGGAGAAGATGGGCCACTGGAGGAAGATCGCTATTTCACGGAAATAAATATTGGTGACCTCTCGACTACATCTGCCTGGTGAGGCGCAGGAGTATTTGTTTTTAGCAATCACAGCGGCCCGTAAGGATGCGGGGATTCGGAGGAACAACGAAATGAGAATGCATACAGGAGGCGCTGCCTTTGTCTAACTCAAGAGCGAGAATTAAGTTTTACTTGGCACGGGAGGCACGGGGTAGCCCATGTGCAGGTGCCGTAATATTCGTAATATTACCGAGGGGATTCTTTCTGGAAGGAGAGTACCATAATGTCTCTCGGGATTTCTCCGGCGGCGCTACGGTGCGAAATACATACATCATGCGATATAATATGCAGGTCGTCAACATGATGTGGCTTGTGCGGCTTTTTCTTGTTTTTAATTACGGTATCATATTTTGTTCCCGTACCTACCTAGATAGATAAGCTTGATCTAAACATACCAACGTGATGTTTGGTATCTCTTGCAAATTCCTAACGAAAGGTAATTATCTTTAATTTAATGTCGTCCACCTTTAAGAGGATTATCATTGATTTGAATACATAATTGGTAGAGTGTTCGAAGATTTTCGATTTCTGTCGCCGCCCATGAACAATTCTCACGTAAGGAGCATCCGGGGTATGTCATAACGTCAAGCATATAGTAATATTGTCTTGTACCACCTGTGTCTCCATGGCCTTGGCCAGTGGCCTCCGGAAGTAACGGAAAGCACTCGTGTTCGCGTCGGTGTTTTTATCACGTTTGTGTTGAAGATAATCAATGAAAGTCCCGCTGGCATACCTTGCAACATCACTTGGTTCATCCAGCAGCAAAGACGCCGCACTTAATTCTTGGTGTGTCGACTGTGGCATAATATGTCCCAACGCCGAAGTTCGAACTACTCCGAAAAGTGTTGCCGGTAGAGGGGTTTTCACTTCAGCACATGTGTCAAAAGATGATGTCGTGATATCTATTCCTTATTACATGGCACTCACGCAGGACAACGGCGCCAAGTACTTTCCACATGTTGCCGACAAATTGCACAAGTGCCGTCCTACATCACTCAGCCCTGTAAGACGCTTTTGGAATCAAATCAGGCGAAAAAACTCCGAATGTGAATCAACTGACAATTACTTTTGGCAAGCCGAGCTGACAGCCTATGCAATAGAAGCGCTTGAGACAAACCACCCTTGGTCCACATGGATATCCCAGTGGAAACGTGAGGACCCTTATCAGCATCTAGTAGATATGTCAACTTGGAGGTTTGACGACGAACCAATCAGTAAGGTATTATCTGATTTCAGCAAAATGGCACCAGACGTTCCATCATTCAAAGTCAATGCAGCCATTGGCATCCGACTTTCCGAAATGAATGAATACGTAACACGATATCAAAATAAGGCACCATGTTCGGAACCCATGTACGCAACATTGACCTCGCGTGCTCTTGGGATATCGGACAGTGTTACAGCATGCCTGCCGATGCATGACATGATCAATCATTCTTTTGAGCCCAACGTTGCATTATCCTTCAATGATGGAAACTTTGAGCTTGTTGCTTTACGTGACATACCAAAAGATTCAGAATTGTTTCTTTCATACATGGATGTGACAAACCATGAAGGTGAATGGGACGAAGATAAGGCCGCGTGGATGCTGGTTCAATGGGGCATACCTACTTCACCTCATCGAACTGTTCATGTGTCTGACAGCAAGACAACCGTATCAGTGGTCGAAGAATCTCTTCCAACCTCATGACTCGACGAAATAGCTTTGTGAATCACCTACGCAGTAAGATGACGTTGTGCTTGTTCTAGTAGCCTTTTTGAATGTTAACTTAATAACGACGTTTAGACTCCGAAATACACTTCTTCCTCCATTTGGCGATATCAATCGGATGCGTCAGTTCAGAAGCCTGCTCGTCCTCCTTCCAAATCTTGATTGATTTATCCGCCTCACACGTAATGAGCCTAGTTCCAGTTAGATCGAACTCAGCAGCAAATATTCCATTTTCTGCATCCAAACTCCCAGGCTGCGGGACTGTCGTTGAAGTCTGAAAGCAGTGTCCAGAACCATAATCCCAAAAATTCATNCCAAAAATTCATGGTCCCATCGTCTGCAGCACTCAAAACCACACCGTCATCATTGATGGCAAGAGCATTTATGACCGCTTTGTGCCCTGTAAAATTTTTTATGAAACGACCATCCGATCCCACCCACTTTTTCAGGTTGTCAGCCGCTCCAGAGATGAAAGTGTTTTCGAAAGTGGGCTGAGCTAGGGCACGTACTGCCTTTTTGTGGTGGGTGAGAGTGGTCATGCATTTTCCTGCAGCCAAGTCCCAGAGTTTTATGGTGGAATCGTAAGAACCAGTAATAATCTTAGTTTGAAAGAGATATCACGAAGAAAACATCAGTCAGTACAGAAGAGAGAAACAACAAAAATTATAGGGATGTCGTTTTCCGTTCAGAGAATCGAATCTCACCTGTGGATCGACCCCCTTGGTCAAAATCGCTCCTACGGTATTATCATGTCCCGTCAAGCAATGAATTTGATGTTTCGTTCGCATATCCCACACTCTCGCCACCGCATCTCTACCCCCAGTCACAAGAACATCAAGTGTGGGATGCAATTTTAAGGCAAATACTCCGCTTAGATGGCCATGGTAATGCCTAATTACTTGATTTGTTTCTAAATCCCAACACTATTGAGATTGTTAAGAAGTATGGTTGGCTCAGAGTTAGATTTGCGGTCTGTCGGGAATATTTGTGACGAGGGAAAATTCTATAACACCTACCTTGACCATCTTATCCTCTCCAGCACTGAACAAATAAGGATGTCTCTCACTAAAGGCCAATCCCCTGACTGGGCTAATGTGTCCCGTCAACGTAATCTTCAAGGCATCACTGCTAGCAACACACGCCTTGGCCAAATCAAATATCTTAATTACCCGATCTCCCCCGCCGGTGGCAAACATAGTGTTGGTGGGATCGAATGCAATGGAACGAACCCACCCCAGATGTGAAGAAAGTACGGTAGACAAACGCCATGGTGCGTGCCATTTAGGTGTAGGGATGACGGCGTTGGATTCTTTTCTTTCCACAAGAATCCCACCAGGACGGACGGTTTTTCCCTCGCCCGAGCTTCCTTCCCCCTTTGCACCCGCTAAAACAATGGCGCCGTCATTTCCATTTTCAATCACATGAGAATTATTCTTCAAATCCAATTCACGATGAATCACCAATCTTCCCTCCCCATCTCCCGAAGAACCACCGGCGCCAAAATCTTCCCCCGAACGAAGTCGATCCAGCGCCTCCCTCCGCAACTCCTTCACCGCCCTAAAAGTGGCCGTCTCTTTCTTACTCGAATCTCCTTCTCCATCTAGCTCTGACTGATAGGCCAGATTGGCATCGGGATAAAAAAAGCCAATGCGGCGTTTTACACTCGCCTTGTGAATTTGGGCGTCAAACAAAGGGGGGACAAAGGCAAGAGTGGCAGCGGCCAGGGGATTGGCGAGGGGATCAGAGGAGTTGGCAGAGGACGTATCGAACAGTAGACGAGATCGTTTGAGGGAGGTTCCTGAGGTGAGGGGGGCGAGTGACGTCGCAGCGGCGCCGTTAGCGGATGTCATGGTTATTCGGTGGAGTAATGGTATTGTATAGTATGGTACTTCTTATACAACCTGCTACAACAGAGACAGACCTACCTACCTGGAGACAATCTTAAAAAAGGGTATTGTGCCGTACATACACTGTATAATGTGGTACACTATACCATACCGCCTACACCAAAAAAACATCACCTCAAAGGGCAAAAAACATGGCACTGCAGGTTTTCGGCATTTTTTATGCTCAGCTCATAACCTATCTCACCCATTAACATGAGTTTTTGTGTTAGACCATTCAACAACAACTGGGTTAAAGTCCTGGGGATTAATTTTTTTACCCCACATTTTTTTCAAAAATTTTAATTGTTTTCCCTGGGCAATACTTCACACCAACGACTGGGTAAAATTCATTCATTTTTCCGCCCACACAAAATGTGTCTGCGACTGAGTGTTTTGGAAAAATCATTGGTGGGGTTAAATGTTGCCAATTTTTAACCATCACTCACATGTCATTTCAGGTCGCTGATTTTTGAGTATTCATTGCCATTTGCAATGTTGTCTGTAGACATCATGTGATGTACATCAAATGAAGATTCTCTAGTGTTGGGTTTAGTTGCTTACTTCCAGATTCTGATCTCCTTAGCTGTCCTCATTCAGATGCTATTAGAGAAGTTCCCATCCCTGATGATGTTGTTTTTGATATGACCATGAAAACCACTGAGGAGTACGACCTCCTCCCCCTAGATAGAGAGCATTGACAAACACAAAGTCATTTTGATTCAAATCAGGCTAAACATCTGCGCATAAAATACAGCTACAAGCAAGTAAAAGAAAGCATCCTTAGTGATTGGGTTAGTGACCCCCCTCAATTTCAAGATAAAAAAGCAAGCATTCAGGATTAAATGCTGTATGGTCAATATTATCATCAACCATTTGGTATGCAGGAGCAGCTTTTGGACCAAAACAGTATACAGGGCTGGAAAGGAAACAATCAGCCTTACACTAAATTTTTGTGCACAATGAAGATGATTTGCTATGGTGTATCAGGAAGTGCTTTCATTGACTATCGTCAATTTTGAGAGACAACCTGCAGGTGTTGTGTCTCATTCTTGGCTCCAGGATTAGTAAACTGTCATGCCTTGTCTGGAGTGTATCTCAGGAAGCCTACAAAAGTTTATTCATGCAAGATTAATTATATTCACAATTGAGTACACAAGATTCCTGGTATGCTCGGTTCATTGGATGTCACAAAAGTTCATCGGAAGAATTGTCCTACTGCTTTGAAGGGGCAGTTCTGAGGCCAAGAAAAATACTTTCAATTGCTCTGGGGGCTGTTATTGGTCTGGCATGCATCCTGTGGCTTCCCTGGATCCATGAATGACATCAATGTATGGGAGCGGTCATTGCTCTTTGAATCCATGATAAATGGGAAACATGATGGAATTGATCATGACTTCACTCTTGATGGCAAAGTATTTCTAAGCTATTTATCTTGTTCGTAAAATATACCCACCATTGACAAGATTTCTCAGAACAGAGAGTGATGCGGCTACAAAATTGGATGGCAGTTTCAAGATTAAGCAGGAAGGAAGTCAGAAGGATGCTGAAAGAGGTTTTGGAGTGTTGAAATTGAAAATATTGGCATTGACTTGCCCAACCAAACTATATCACAGGGACAATATTTATTTTGTTTTGGCTACTATTCTTCTACACAACATGATAGTTGAGGAGCATGTTTAGAACAACAATTTGGAGGATGAAACATTCTACAGCACTCTCTGTGATGACTTGACCAAGCAAGATGAAGATCACAGCACCAGAGGATAGATGTTGTGGATGACAGTGATTACTACATCAATCCTGTTGATCATTGTGAGACATTCAAAATGGTTCCTAGGAGGTGGGCTCAACTATGACTAATGACTATGAAGGGTCTAAAGCACAAAAAGATGTGAGGAAGATCATCTATACAAAATTAAATTTGGTGATGATTCAATCAACAATGCACAGTTGTGGATGGACAGTTATAAACCCCCATCGATTTAAAGAGATCTACTTTATTGTCCAAGTTATATCAATTAAACACACAATCATTTTATATCATACAATTAAATATTTAAATAGGAACTGTCGGACCAAAATATACAGTCTTCCCATCTGAATCTTTTGCAATATCCAATGATTGAGGATGATGATACAATCGGTATGGTCCCCCTTCTTTCATTGGACCCTGATCTTCATCCTCCATAATATGATTAACTACTGCACCTCCATTTTCATCCAATAGGCCCAATTCAATCAGATCTGTATATTTTGTTTTTTTAATGTAGCATTGAACTTTTCCTATGAAATCTGCACTCTCATGGTTGTGATGCTAGCAAATGCTGCACCGCTCTCTGCATTGAAAAGATGATGAGCCTCAACAAACAACTCACAACCTAACGATTGCAACCATCTTAATTGATATTTTAGGCTGAGAACATTCAAAATAATATTGGGGATAGACGTTATACACTGTACCTCTTCTTCCAATGAAGGCCCAACATCATTGGACTCCACAATTAGTAGGGACTCACGTAATTTTACCAATTGCTCTTTCAAATCTAGCTCTCTCTTCTCCAACTTTGTAATCTACCAGCAAACTTCTGCCTCTATAGCTTGCATTTCTGCCTCTGCAGAGATAGACTGATTTAGATTGTCAAAGTGAGCCTTTCTGACTGCAGATGGAGTGTTGGCCATTATTTGATTTTCATGAATAACCTTCGTATGTGTACTCGTTAGGTCAATTGCATTCTCAATCTTGCTCCACATATCATGAAGTGATGTTGACATCATTGCATTTTGGTGATTGCAGCAGATTTCTCTTATACATGGTCAACAATCCGGTTGAATGCATTGACTCATTCTGCATGTTCTCTCCCAATAGGTCTCTCTTTCTTCACTAGCACTTTCACAACTGTGTTAAGGCTTTCAGGATCAAAGTCAATGTTTTAAATTGAACCCAGGTTGCTGCTTTTTTCCTGATGGAAATAGGAGGCTTTGGTGGAGGCTTCAACCCATCAACAGGAAACTCAACTTCAAATTTTGGTGCTTGTTCAGGAAGTACTATGCTTTCATCAACTTGTTGAAGGTCTTTGGCATATCTTTTGCATACATGTGGTATTATGAGGTGTACTCCGTGCACATCCTTGAATAGTTCAAGTCCATGAGCACATTGTCCGTTGCCTTGGGTTGTTGAACAAGATGACTATGAATTTCTAATTTCTGTACTCCTGGTTGAACTCATTGCTATCAACAATTGTGGATGGACTCTTGTCATAACCAGGTTTGATTGGAGTAAACCTGGGTTTGATACAGTCATTTTTTGGCACTGGCAATGAATTGATCAAAAGCAATGCAGAGTTCATCCCAGAATTTTTCAGCATTCTTGTCAGTGGTGTGCTTTGCATTGCATGAGACTTTCATAAAGGCCTTTGCAGCAAGCAAAAGCTCATCTATTCCGTAAGACACAGAGCAAGACCGGGCAAATTTTGTGTCACTGATGTGTAAGAAGACATCTTCTTCCTTGCCTTCTTCTTCTTGGAGGCCTTCTTGACCTTTTTACTTGATGCTTCTTTGATGTGGCCTTGCAGTTTGCGGTCTGGTCCTCAGCAAGAGTATTCTGCTCCAATCCAGAGCTGCTGTCATTCCCTTTGGAGCTGATTGAACTGTCAACTCCCAAAGAAGGGACTAGATCAGAATCATCATCAGAAGACATGATGCAATGACAAGATGGAACAATGGCTGTGGAACAAAATGATTTCAAGGTGGTGACAGAGAAAATCATTGAATGTTGTGACATGATGAGAATACAAGGCTGTGACACAAAAAAATTAATGGCCATGAGGATTTAGCCCTGAAAAAATCTGATGGGGAGAAAAGTGCATTCATTCCAGCAGATTTGGATGAACCCCTGTGACGTAAGTTTTTAACTCATGGGAGTCAATCGCCCTATCATTAGCATTGCTGTTGGTGGGTAAAGTATGGGTAATGAGCCCAAAAATGTGTTTGCCCCATAACATACCCCAGTCGTTGGCAGGTCAAAAGCTTGGGAAAGTTTTATTTCCAGGGAATTAAAAAATAGAAAAGTATGGAAATTTTTCAAAAACCATTTTTTCAAAGCTTTTGCACTGATTTATTGTGGTATCATTATGAACAGCCTCCCTTGGTGGGACTCCAGGAATTTGAAGTGGAAGCATATCCTTCATTTAAAATGTGTAATTTACTGGCATGATTTTTTGCCTAAATTTCTTGCAGACTGTCTAACATAAACAATCCCCTAGGTTTTGTAATGGCCAGTATATGTGTGTAACAGGATTAACATTTGCATTTCCTTAGGAATTGTAAATAGTCTCATTACAAAGAAAAATGTGATTCCCCATGAATTGTAAAAAGGTCAACTGTCAATTGCTTAGTTGGAAATTTTGCAGTCATGGTGTGAAGCCAATGCCTCCCAAATGACACGGCGATGCCATGTTGGCAAAATATCAAAAAATTTCAGCCCATCATTCCACCAAAAAATGTCATTCCAACCTGGCAAATGACATGTTGGCAAGACATCAGCTAAGATTTTACTAACAGCTGGGTCTTTTTGGCATAAAGAAAAACAGCAAAGATTTGCAGAAAATTGCACCAAAATGGTGCAATTTGGAGCAAGAAAGCCATGAAAATGGAATCGTATGCATTGATTGACACATACACACCATTGTTTCCTTAAAAAACAGCCAAAATCTTCATCCGAGTTATGGTCGCAAGAGTCATGGAAAGAGCTGGGCAGTCATGTGCTGACACATCAGCCAACAAGTGCCCCAGAGCTGAATCAAGTCATGGTACTGGCTACATTTGACATCAGCAAAGTTTTAGCCAACAATGTTGGCACCATGGTGAACAGTTGCCAACATGTCACCAACATATTCAACTAAGATCCATCCTTTTTACTATTCCTCAGGAATTATACTCATTTGTTCTTGAAATCAATATAAAAGTTCAAATGGGCTTGTAATAAATTCCCGGGAATTGTAAAAAATCACATCATAATAACAAATGTAATCCTTTTCCTCCTGTTCCTCCTGTTCCTCAAAGTCAACCTTTTCCTGCTTTTATCCTAATCATCCTTTTCCTCCTTTCCCTCCATTTCTTCCATTTCCTCCATTTCCTCCTTTTCCTCCAATATAAAACTTCCAATGGGCTTGTAATGAAATTCCCTGGAATTGTAAACAAATCAAATCACTACAACAAATGTAATCCTTTTCCTCCTTTTCCTCCTTTTCCTCCTTTTCCTCCTTTTCCTCCTTTTCCT
>JALLPD010001667.1:0-11573 GCA_036940065.1 Cyclotella cf. meneghiniana | reverse complement strand
TGTTGGTTTAGTTTCATCCACCATAGAACCTACCCCAACTTTTGGCTCAGGTCAGAAACATCCTTCTTGGCTTCTATGAGTGTGGATTGATTGACCAAGTGAAGTCAAGGTTACCGATGTTGTTGAAAATAATAGGCATATGTCACAGTATTGGGAATTTAATTAACTTGCATGGTGGTACAATAGAAAAAGGGTTTCTTGAAGATGTTTTTGATAATCTGGGCTTTCCTAGGGAAAAATATGTCAATGGAAATTAAGTGTTAAGAACTGCAGATATCCCACAGGAAAGTATCAGCCATCAAATTGTCTTACCCATGAATGTCAAATTAACCTATGTGAAGAATACATTGAACTCATTGAAAATGAGCAGAGACGAAAGGGAGATCAATATCAACAAAAGCACAATGAAGAAATGCATTTTATTTGACAGATCAAAAAAAGCTACTAAACATGATTGCAGAAAATGAAGGTGTCACTGAAAGGAGCTTGGACTGATGCACAGTTGAAATATTTGACAAACTTTTCTATCCTTATTGTCTAGCTTCATATAAACACATGATCCAAGTGTATCAATGAAAAAGGATATTCCAAGCAATAAATGAAAGCTAGAGGATGAAAAGTATGCAGTTGAATATAGTTTAAAAGGGGACATGAACCCCATTTTCACTGCTTACACATACAGAGACAAGCAAAACAAATGGACACCATTGCAAATTACAACACCAATGAATGCAATTTATAGAACAATGAAATAAAGCCTGCCATTGTGTCTTTTTAAGGATTAGTTGATGCAGGAGTAATAGGGTGACAAAGGATAGACATAGGAAGAATGTGTAAGCTGTTTGAGGTGGAATACTTGATGCCATTGGTGACTATTGCAGTGAGATGAAAACAGAAGGATACTGTTTAGTTAAGCTAATAAGAGGGCAATTGAAATCATTTTTGAAAAGGCACATTGAATAAGAAGCAAAGAGAAACCACTGGGCTATGCAACTTGCCTTCAATAACCCTGCCATTGTCTCTGCTTACATGATTGTTCTTGATCAAATAAAATGAGGTCATTTGTCTTGACATGAGCTAAGGATGCTCTCAGGGACTCTTGCCCAAAACATGCTCCATTTGGAACACAGTGATAACAGGAATATGATTTGTCAACAACAAAGGAGAAGATTCACTTCACATCACCTAAAACCCTTCATAAAAATTCATGGGAAAATCACCAAAAATAATTCACATGTGAAAGCCTGGCTACAATACTTCACACGTAAAAGTTCACTTGAAAATTTCATGCCATAAGGGATGAATACTCGAACATCATATAGATCACATGATAAAATCATGAGGACTAACATGTGTCAGTCCTCATTTTAAATCAATCAAACAGCTCATGAAAGTGACCTCCAATCAATTGGAAAACATTTTCTATTTCCTATGTTTAAAATTTCTCCTCAGTATCAGCTACTATTGTATGTCAACCATACTCTGCAAGTTCTATGGTTCACCACACATCAAAGCTCTCTCATTGACCAACAAATGGTCAGAGAAAGAAAATTTCAAGATACTGGGTACCACTGTTGCTGCATGCCACCATGCCAACAAATGTCTTCTCCATCTTTTCAAGAAGCTATTTCAAGGTAAAAATCTAGGAAAAGTGATTTGAGCCATGTCCTTCACAAAATCATCCCCGGAATGCAAATGGGGCTTTGGAGGAAAGAATTCCCCTGTATGCTACATTCCTGAGAAGGATACCTTGCATGGTGCCTTAAAGAAAAAGAAAAAGACCATGTACTTACTTTTGGAATTATCTGATTCTGGGAACAAGCTCAAAGAGGCAGTATGGGTGTCCAGGTCTCCCAAGCCGTTTTTACTACATGTATGCTCCAGAAATCACATGTGCTAGCAGATGGGCTTGACACAAACTTCACCAAAAGCCAAGAAGGCTGTTGAATCAGTGGTTCTTGACATGGAACTTGCAAAAGGGGAGTACATGCAATTGCACAACTCCAAAAAGAAGAAGGAGGGTAGTAATGGAGAGGGCACAAATGCCAACCCTGAGGCTGTTCTGTCACCAGTAGTTGTTGCCAAGGCAACATACAAAAAGGCAATGAGAGCTATAGAGGCTGCAGAGCTCACCATCACCACAAGAGGAGCAAAGGCTTTCAAACTATATGAAAACATCCTGTCCAACAAAGCCAGGCAGCCATGAAAAAAGATTATCAAGGCCCAAGTGACTCACACTCATTGGGAAGATGTCTATGGAAACACTCATACCAAGAATTCCACCAAGACTTGGAACTCTTTTCACAAGTGCATTACATTTACCTTCAACATGTGCCCTGATATGATGCAGGTGAGACCCTCGAATATTATATCATGCATACATTGAAGAAGCCCAATTGAGTTTGGATAGGTCAGTTTTTTCAAGCAGAACAGGTTAACACCTACCTTGGATGCTAGCATGCCTGTATTACAGCCCAAAGGCTGAAGGTACTGCCTTTGACAATGCCAACCTTAGAACTCACCTGTTGTGCATGTGACCAGCCAAGTGGCAGACTCAGTACAATTGACAGAGAATACCACTCCTGTCAGTACTAGAGCCCTCCTATTGGTCCCCATGAATATTAAGAACATTGCCAAGCTTGACACCAAGCCCTCCAGTGTGATGGAATCTAAATTGCTGAAGGCAAGAACAAGATGGAGACAAAGGATTCCAACATCCCCAAGAAACCCAAAAAGGTGAGCTGGACCAAAAAGCCCTGCATGCTATATAAGAAGCATGGGAAGCCACACAAGAGCCACAAAATGCATGACTGACATTGTTTTAATTATGATGGTACCCCTATCAACAGAATGGGGGCACAAGTAAGCCTCACTCAATTGAGAAGACACTGAATGTGTAAACTTTGCAAAGATCATTCAAGCAGAGTTTAAGAAAGTACTCCATACTACACCCTAGCAGTCGCTCAAACACAACAAGCATCACACTCTAGATTCTGACAGTGATGATTACTCCAAGTACAGTTCTTGAAGTCATGGGTTGGATAGGACCAGGGAATAGGTGATGTGTAAGACATGTAAAATAAATGACTCAATTAAAAATTACTCCCACCCTGGTCTGAGTAAACTATTCCATAGATTTATTAAAAACAACAATAGTAATTTACAGGCATTAAAAACAAAAAAAAACAAAAAACCTTACAATAAAAATTCATCGGAATTAAAAATAAAGAACAATCAAAGATATTAAATGCAATCAATTACAAATCAAGCACCAAGTATTGCATTGGTGTCACTGCCTTAATAGCCATAATGGAACCAGCAACTAAAGTCAAGCCTCAAGAGTCAGAAAACAACCTCTGAGGAGCTATCCCAGTAACAAAATAAATGTCCTACTAGACTCTGGATCCATCAGAGACCTCTGCTTCCTACCCAAAAGAAAAGAGAAATCCATTCCCTACCTGACTGGGCAGGTGCCAAAGTCTTGGCATATGTCAAATGAGAGCTTCCAAATGACTGGAAGTGGGAAAATCTGAGTAAAATTATTTGATCATTCTGCAAGCAAGGAGTATTTCATACATTGTGATATTGTACAGTATGATAAAGATGCGATGAAAAATAAGCATTTGACCTCATTCTTGGCAGTAATACCTTGAAAAAGCTAGGAATTGTCTAAGACTTTCAGACAAAAGAAATGACAATTAGTGAAATGTCACTGTCAATGAGAGATATCGACAAATCAAATTGAGAAGTCTTGGGCAATGAATAATAGCATCTATCAAAATATGTCAAAAGAACCCCAGAGCACTCTCAAGGCAACTACACACAACATCCAAATTCTAGACACCAAATATGAAAAGGCAGATCTCAGAGCAATTGTAGAAGATGTCCCAAAACCTTGGCATCCCAGAGTAAGCATCATTACTAGAGCTCCTGCAAGACTTTGAGGAGCTGTTTAAAGGGATGCTAGGTAGGGATTGCAAGTCAATTTCTCTCCAGTTAAAGAAGGTAGTGAAGCCACTACATGACAAGACTTTTTCCATAACCAAAGAAGCACTTGGAAACCACTAAGAACAAAATCCAACAAACATGTGACTGGGGAGAATCAAAATGACAAGCAGATTCTGAATGGGCTTTGCCAATTTTATTATACTAAAAAAGGACAACACCATAGGAGTTGCCAGTACTTTTAGAGGAGTTAACAAATGGATTGTAAGAAAATCATTTCCAATATCCAAAATCAGCAGGGTTATGCAAGAACTGCTAGGTAGTGTGACTACTAGAGTTTGATAATATGACATCAACTAATAATGAGCTTTAATGGACACTCTATACATGTGCTGATCATACAAAAAATGGATTTGAATATGAATATGAATATGAATATAAATATGAATATTTGAATTTGAATTTGATTTTGATTTTGATTTTGAATTTGAATTTGCATAAGAATATGAGTATGAATATGAATATGAATATGAATATGAATATGAATATGAATTTGAATTTGAATTTGAATTTTTCCATAACTCCAACAGCCACTCATGCATCTGTTTTTAGCATTGCCATTAGCAAGACTTCCCTATTTCATGATGTCGAATTCCTAAGCACTTAACACACCCTTGCAGGTGCATGATGGCTGACAAAATGCACAGCATGTACTCTCTCATTGAGTCTCACTACAACGTTGATGTTGCATTTCCTCTAACTTCTTGTTGGTGATGAGTAGCATGATGACGCTTTGTCTATTAATTGGCCCAGTTGCAGGTGCCTGGCAAACAATAATTTTAGAGCTGCTCCTAAGCTTTGTGGTCCTGCAACCAATTGAACCTACTATCCATCACCTTGTCACCTTTGGCTCAATTTAATTTTTGTTGACTCCATGGGGGTGAAGTTATCTATCTGAATTGACATTGGAAATTGCTTGCATTCCATTTCCTCTGTTTTTCTAATTGTAACTGCTGCATTTGCATTCAGGAACAATGCTCCAAGCTCTGCCTTGGCCGCCGATGACATAACTGTCTTGTTTATTGTCAAGATGTTTAGCACGGCACCATTATTTAAAAAAAATTGTACATTCTCCAACAGAAAATGAGGCCCTTCTGCTTGGCTCATTGCAAACAATTTACTCAAATGTGAAGCATCAGTGTGAATGACCAACATCATATCACTTACATGGTAAGTCAAAACTGATTCTTCATGGCTTGCAATATAATTTAACAACTGCTTGACTTTCTCTATTATCTTTTGCATTGGTTTATCCTTTTCACTTGATTCCAGTCAATGGTGTGATGAGTGTATTGTCAACTTCTGATGCATTAATTAGAAACACCTTCAGCACTTGCATGATAAATGATGATCTTCATTGCAAAGTGGGAGATATGTATCATCCTCCTTTACATATTGCTGTTTTGCTCCATATTGGGAGTAACATGCTCATGTAGTTGGTCTTGCTTCCTTTTGGGTATCCGATATCCAAATTGTTTTAATGCTTTTTCTTTGTAACCCTGCCTTGAGAGATAAACTTCCTTTTGTTTGTATTCCCAATCTTAAGTGAGAGCCCAACCTATTTCCTTCCCACCCAAACCACAGAGATCATGTAATGTTCCTTCAATGAATTTTTATGGTTTTTCCAATGTACTTCATCCCAAAAATTTCAAGAATCAGAGTTAATCAGATTGGTTTGGTGCCACGCATCTGTGCCCATAGTGTGAATTTTGACTGCAAAAGTCCTTTTACATTCAACCTCTTTTCTTAAAATCTTTTGCCAATAATCTTGCTTGTAGGAGTCCATAGATGTATTTTTGGACTTCCATGTAAACAAATCCCTCTGGAGTTGCTTTCTCATGTAACCCATATTACTCAATCACATCTTTAGGTAGATCCAACATTCTAAGCTTAAGATACTTGTATCACTTGAGTTGAGTATTTGGTAAAAAATTAATGTCAACCATCATCCATCTTGCATGTGGTGTGTTGATGAATCTATTCAGCATGGCTTGACTGTCAACAAATCTACTGCAGGTGTTGTCACTTCTCCAGGATAATTATTATCTCCACCCACTTTTAACTTGACTCTTTCTTTTTCTTCCTTGTTCTTGTGATGGTCTACCACAAATCTTCCATACTTAGCATTTCAGAAACATTCTTGGGGTATTGATCTTTAGTGATAAAGAATACTGTGTCCCTTCCACTTGTCCAGGCATGCCTTGTGTAAGTCTGCTCATATCATTGCCCCCCACACCTCTTGGTATTTTGGGTTTGACATTATTTGGCAGTATTCAAGCAATTCTTTGGTGTCTTTGTCCATGACTGCTCCCACATATTCACAACACTTGCAATGGAATATTTTGAACCACCATTTTGCTGGATCCCATCCACAAAAACTCTTTCCAATCTCTTTGTTGATGGTGTCCTGGGTCATAACCACTGGTTTCCAATGTTCTCTTGTGTTTAAGGCTGGTGGTGACATATCAAATAAGTGTCCATTGTACAACATAACAGTCAAATTGTTAGTGGGTCCCTCTACCCTCTGACATTCTGTCACCTGCTGCACCCTTGGACTTGCTGTCAATTGAAGCACCCTCGGGTTTCAGAACAACTGGTTTCTCCCATGTCATAACATCAGTGATGGTTGGCACTCTCTTCCATGCTTCATATTTTGTTGCACGTACTTCAGTTGATAAGTTCTTCATGAGTGCATGCATTATCTCTTTTGCTGCTTTTATTACTTGGCAATTTTTTGTTGGCATTGCTATATAATTGTGATTGAAATAGATGGTGTCATCTATGATTTCTGCTTGTGTTTCTTTTTGAATGTTTTTTTAAAGTGCTGATAATATTCATCCAATGTGCAAGTATACCAGCAGTCACTTGAATGTGGGTCCCATGATGTTCACTTGGTTGGCTTGTCATGTACTTGTATGGTGCACCCCAGTGGTACCAATGGCATTTTATTGAAGTCATGTAGTCCATTCATGTAGGTATATATGTCAACACTTTTGGTGCCACATTTAATTGCTGCATCAGATTCAACATGAGCTCAGCTTGTGGTATCAGTCCATCCCATCAATTCATAGGAAATGACTTATCCATCCCACTCAGAATTACTAAAAATGATCTTTAAATGTTTTTTGTCAATGCATATCTGGCAGGGCTTCCTCATATGTCATGCCATTGGTTCTCATTGTATCCTTGTACTATTCTGATACTTCATTATAAAGAATTTGGTGTTTGGCTTGGTCTCGTCTGTGTGCTACCAATTGATCAATGAGACGAAGGCTTTTATATTTTTGCCTTCAGAATGATGTTTCATTGTTGCAACCAAAAAGACATGTCCCTCCATTTCACACATGACCATGAAATGCTTGCTCCTCTACTAAACATTACTGGGAACTTGCTCATTTGATCCATTGCTCTCATTTCTTGCATTTCAATCACTTTTACCATCACCTAAGTTATGAATTCCGATTTTTAGTTACTGTAAAAAAGGCCAGAATCAGAAAATGTTACTAGTTCCAGACCAGAATTCTGGGACTCATAATCAGAACCAAAAAAATGCATAACTAGGTATGATCTAGATGGTATCAAATTACTGTGACTCTTACTCCTTCATCTGGACAGTGATGTTACCTCAGTTCTGGTAGTAATTAAAATTGTGACAGTAATGTCTAAGAAAATTAATGTGACTTATGTTGATTACATGATTGACATGCTTGCAAACAGTAACAATTCTGCAGTAAGCAATAACATTGTGGTAGTAGTTTAGTTATTTTCAAGTAATATTCTTGTAATGTAACAGTAATATCAGTAATCTAATTTATTTCATTAATTATCAAACCAAACAAGGAGTAAGTTTCTGCAGGACAAATCAATAATATATTCTCAAAGACATTAAAAAATTCAAGATTCCTCGAGGAGTAAGGGAGAGAGGAAGTTGGCACCATGGACAGGATAGAAATTCATTGAGACAAAACTGCTATGAGAAAATTAGGAAATGGTGAAAAAAAGGAAAGACAAACTCACCATTGCTGCTTTCTACAGACATTTGTGAGTTGGGAATGGTGGGGAGAGAGGGCAACAAGTTACAGGTGGCAATTTAATTTTAAAAAGGTTTACAAGAAAACTAGGGAATGGAGAGGGGAAAATATAAAACGAAAACAATCGTACCATCACTGCCTCCTGTGGGCATCTCTTGAGGGGGGAAAGCCACCATGGGTTCTTCTTTCCTTTTGTGGACAAGGAAGAGAGGGCAAGAAGTTACAGGTAGCAATTTAATTGAAAAAGGGCATGAGAAATCTTGGTAAATGACAAAAGTCAAATAAAATTCACAAACTTACTGTTGCTGCCTTTTCTTTGTGAGTGGCAAATGATGGATGGTGCGGTGGGTGATTGTTTACTTTGTGGACTGAGGGAGGGAGGGTGGCCCTGTGGACAGATAGCAATTTAATTAAAAAACAAGGGGTGAGAATTTGTAAGAATCAGCAGTTCAGCCAAACACATGCTTGAGTGGATACCTTACATTCTGTTGATACTAAATGGGTGGTTACTGAATGACTCCTACAAATTCCAATGTCACATCTCCAATCAAAATACATTGTTACTAACCTACTTTTTATGTAGAAAATCAGAATGTCAGAACATTGTTCTGGTCTGATGACCAGTAATTTCTGAAGTAATCTAGAATTGCATGGAATTCTGGTCAAAGTTTGTAATTTAGACCATCACATCATGCTGCATTGAAATCAACCCCAAGCACCTCTTTGATTTTTGTTGCCCAAATGACTTACTTTGTTTGTCTCATGTGCCCCTTTTGTGTTCTGTCTGACTCTGGGAAATACTTCTTGACATTTCTAACATTCATAATTGGCCATGAACAATAATTTCCAGCTTGTATTGCTTTGATTGATGTTGCTTGCAATGGAAATCCCACTGCCATATGTAAATACAAAACAACTTTTTCTGTAGACAATAATTCATATACATTCTTAAGTGCATCCACCTGATTTGGTCTCACTTCATGCAACTTCTTGCCCTGCTCTTCATCCAACCAAATTCTGTCTGCATTCCAATCATTAACCCTTGTCTTCAGTGAATACAATACAATACATTACTCTGATTCTGCTATCCTCAAATTACTGCTTTGTTTGACACAACAAATGTTCCATCATGACCATCTCCTCCTCAAACACCATGACATAGCCTCCATTGGCCAACTTTCCAACTCTCATTCATGTTTTCAATATGCTGGAGCTCTCTCCACATCTCTTGCAGGATCACATAAGTTATACTCCAATTTAGCCTTTTCCAAAGCCAATACAATCTGCCCAGTTTGTACTTGGTATAGTTTACTTGAGAATTCATGTGTTCAACTTAGATCCTCATTCACTCCTCCACATGACAAACATGCACCCAAATCCACAATACCTGTGGTCATTGAAATCATGTCATCCTTTTTGAGTTGCCTGCACACTCTCTATTGCTCATAATGACTTGCAATCTTTCTTTCCCACTAAGTGCAATTTACTTAGGTTTGACTTTGCTTACTAATCCTTCTTTATTACTGAATCTATTTTTTCTTGTGCATTGTTTATTATTTCTAAGTCTTCAACTGCTTGGTCAGAGAAGACCAGTAATTGAAAGTGTCTGTTTTTGAATTAAGTGTAATCCTGTGGTGCATTTCTCATTCACTCCAGATTACTTTTGCTCACTACTAGTAACAGCTTGATCTGGCTTCATCTGCCAGATTTCTTCACTGCTTTTGTCTCAAGCATCTCAGTGTAACACTTTGGATGGTTCTCTGCAATTTTTGGATCATCCCAGGATGCATTGACACTCCACTTTTGTATTTTCTTCTTCTCATATTTAGGGCGTTTCTCCACTTTGTTGAGTCAAGCCTTTCTGCCATTTGCATAAGATTGACCCCGTTTTATCTTTCTATCATTGCTGTCATTTGCTTCACTTGTTCCAACACTATTGAAATCAATGTTTCCATAGACTTGGCATTTGTTTGTACTGATGCATCCATGCTTGCATGGTCCACCTTTTGTGCTGCTGACATTTATGCCAACACTCCAGCCAACTTATTCTGCATCTCCATTCTCTTATGGTCATAACCCATATTCCTCATCATTGCATTTTGGTGCAGGATCCTCTCCTTGTACTTTTCTTAAAAGTACGTCTTGGCATTCATTTAAGTCTTTTCACCCGTTGCCTTCTTCTCCCCATTTTTCATGTCTTGCTCAACAAAATGACCCAAATGATACATTTGCTTGATGAACTTGACCATCATTTTTGGATCACAAACATCACTTCCCATTGCTGCCAACTTCTGTTTCCTTGTCACTTGCTTTCAGATGTACTCACCAATGTGATCATCATTTGACCATGGTACATTATTTCCCATGCAAACTTGTTCACAACCAATGTTCCTAGATCAGTCATTGCCAAATGTGTCACTCAAGTGTACTCCACTAAGTTGCCTTTCAACACACAAATGTACTGCTTGTGAACTGATAGCATTATCTGCTCTTGCAATCTGAATAACGCTTTGTGGAACATGGAACATCTTGTATTCTTGGATTTTTTGTCCTCACTAGCAATTCTTCTCTTCTGTTCTATTACGACCACATTTCCAGTCAATGCTGCATTGAATGCTTATGGGTTTTTTGGTGCAGTATACACCCATATTGGATCATTGATCAATTTACAATAGTGATCTTGTTTTGTAACAAATGTTTGTGCCCATACTTGTCTCCACCTTTGAATGTCCCCATTTTGAACTTCACTGCAATACATGCCAATTCAACTTGGACTTTCTCTGTGTTCTCTCTTTGCAGTTCACCAATGATTCTTGTAACATAATCAGGAACACGATTCATTTTTCTCTGATCATGATTTTTCTGCTTGTTGTTGTTCAAAAGGCTTAACAAGATTTAGTTCAACTTTACTTATCTGTCAACATCTAGAATAGAATTAGATTATGTCTGCTAAAGAATGTGACTAATTGAGTTCAATGATGAGGACATAACAAAAATGAGCGTTTATTGACTACTTTTTCCTCATGCTGATCACACAAAAAGCATTGAATATGACGTTGAATTTGAATTCCAAGGGTTTTCTCACAACTTCAACTGCCATTCATGCAGCTGTCCATTATGTTTCCGTTAGCAAGAATTCACTATTTGGTGATGGCAAATTCCTGAAATCTAGCAGGAACCACATATGCCACAGCCCTTGATCTAAATATGGACTATTACACCATTGGATTGGATCCAGATGCATCAAAAATATACACCATTATCTTCAGTTGAGTAATTATTCTTTCACTATCAATGTGTGTTGCATGTTCGCCCAACATTATCCAGGCTAAGTTGTCTGAGCTAATGGGAACGCTTGAGTTCATACAAACTTAAATTGATGATCTTCTATGCATCACAAAGGGTAGCCTGGATGACCACCTTGCTAAACTAGGGAGGATCTGCATCAGGTTGCAAGATGCAGGCTTGAAAGTCAATTCATGCAACTCATTTTTCTGTGCTGTTGAGACAGAATACCTAGGATACATCTTGTCCCAA
>JALLPD010001666.1:0-11583 GCA_036940065.1 Cyclotella cf. meneghiniana | reverse complement strand
CAGGACACACAACAGCACATAACAACCAAAAATTTCGCATCGTTGAGATCCGGCTAGTAAGTCCGGTTTGCAGCAACCTTTTCTGTATACCGCAATCGTGGCATCGCATGCAGAAGGGTCTATTAACATTACCAAAACACGCTGCCAGTTTGGCACATATATGTATTGTAACCCCATAATAAGGAGATAATAATATGATGTCACCATCTGTTTTTTATTCACTGCAGGAGGATGTCACTGGTACGATATTGTACCATAGTTATGGGTATATAATATGGTGATAGTTTTTGTATGGTACCACCATCAGGATGATGTCTGCACGGAGGAATGAGAGGCTCGGACGCCCTTGCGGTCTGTCGTTTGCGTGCGTGATGTTTTTGTTTTGGTGGACAAAAAACAGACCACCGATCGACGTCCATCTCTGGCGGGCACAGCAGAGACGAAAAGCCCTCCAAACAATCTTTTTCGCGGGGATCGAGACTGGTAGAAAAAGAATCGAGTCGACTCTTTCCTTGTCGGCACGATCGCCATTCCTGATAGTGCCCACCGAACACGTCCGTTTCTCCGCGCACCATGACCGGGCGGACGATGTCTCATTCTTTCCCGGGTGGAAATTATTGAACATAACATATTCCGTTCGACCGAGTCGATTTATTCTGTGGCATGCAAAATGGTGAGGCTCCCTCGCTCGTCGCGGTCGGCGTCGCGACGCGATGCGTTCATTCGCGGACGATCCCAAATCTTTTCTCGTCGTACCTTTTTCTCACGCGACCGTCGTCGTCGACTACGTCTTCTTCTCTCGTTGTGTCTCGCTTGCGCAGGTGGCAAATACGTTCCGCCGCACCTGAGAAATCAGGCCGGTGGCGGACCCAGCAGCGTCGCAGCAGACGGCGCTCCCATTGACGGCAGCGGCGGCGGTGGAACCAGTACTACCGCCGGCGGTTACGGAGGAGGCAGGGGCTACGGCGGCGGCGGCTACGGCGGCGGCGGACGAGGAGGCTACGACGGACGCCAACAGCGAGGCGGCGCGGGCTCGTCGGGAGGAGTCAATGTGAGCTCTCGTTGGAACGGCGTCCAAGACGACCGTCGTCCCTACGGCGGCGGCCCGCCGTCGTCGCGAGGCGGCCCTCGTCGCAACGAACGCGGCTTCCACGGCGATCTCCGCGCCGACAAACGGCTCGAACGCCAGCTCTTCGAAAAGGAGATCCAGCAGACCACCGGCATCAACTTCGACAATTACGATTCCATCCCCGTCGAGACGAGCGGCACCGACATTCCCGACCCCATCGAAGTGTTTGATCCCGCCGTCATCACCGAAGATCTCTATCGCAACGTCCAACTGTGCGGATACACCAAGCCCACGCCGGTTCAGAAATGGAGCATTCCCATCGCCAGCGCCTCCCGCGATCTCATGGCGTGCGCGCAGACCGGATCGGGAAAGACTGCCGGATTCCTCTTTCCCATCATCATCGCCATGTTGCGAAACGGAGGATCCGAGCCGCCGGGGGGAGGACGAGGACGGAGGGTTTATCCCGAGTGTCTCGTTTTGGCGCCCACGAGGGAATTGGCCAGTCAGATTCAGGAGGAGGCGCAAAAGTTTTTGTATTGTACCGGGATAGCGTCGGTGGTGGTGTACGGGGGGGCGGATGTGAGGGAACAGGTGAGGCAGATCGAGAGGGGGTGCGATTTGTTGGTGGCCACGCCGGGGAGGTTGGTGGATTTGATCGAGAGGGGGAGGTTGGGGATGGAGAATGTCAAGTTTTTGGTTTTGGATGAGGTGAGTGCGAACTTCTCGACGACCGCAGGGAGCGGTCATGTCCGTCCAACATTACGCATTGACAACCGTCGTCGTCGTCGTCCCCCCTCCCTTTCGACAGGCCGACCGCATGCTCGACATGGGATTCGAACCGCAAATCCGTCGCATCGTCGAACAAGAAAACATGCCCCACGGAGATGATCGACAGACCATGATGTTCAGTGCCACGTTTCCCGCCAACATTCAGAGGCTGGCGGGGGATTTCATGAGGGATTATATTTTCTTGACCGTGGGGAGGGTCGGTGAGTCATGAGTTGTTGAGCCTTTGTTTGGGCGAGCTCGGGAAGGCCGTGAATGTTTGCTTTCATTATCGGACACGGTTCGAATCTTCACACTCACGCACGTCATTGTCGTCATGACCGCTCTGCAGGATCGGCCTCCGAAAACGTCACCCAAACCGTCGAATACGTCGAACAAAACGACAAACTAGACCAACTCATGCGGTTCCTCCTCACCATCCAAGAAGGACTCATACTCATATTCGTCGAAACCAAACGAAACTGCGACCACGTCGAAGACGTTTTGTGCGGACGAGGATTCCCCGCGTGCTCCATCCACGGAGACAAGAGCCAACGCGAACGAGAAGACGCGTTGAGGGCCTTCAAGACGGGAAGGTGTCCCGTGTTGGTAGCCACCGACGTCGCGGCGCGCGGACTCGATATTCCGAATGTGACGCAGGTCATTAATTTTGATTTGCCCACCAATATCGATGATTACGTTCATCGGATCGGGAGGACCGGTCGGGCCGGGAACACCGGTGCCGCATTGTCGTTTGTCAATGAGAAGAATTCCGGAGTGGTGAGGGAGTTGAGGGAATTACTCGAAGAGAATGGGCAGGAGGTTCCGGCTTGGTTGAAGCAGATGACCAGTTATGGGTGAGTGGCCGTGTCATGATGTTGGGCTTTTGTTTGGTGCATTGTCATTCGTTGGTTAATTAAGCCGAATGATTCGTGATTTTCCTTGATATTGTGCAGTGGAAGAGGTGGTGGTGGTGGTGGTGGAGGAAGACGTGGTGGCGGAGGTCGAGGCGGACGAAAGTGAGTGGTGTCATGGACGACCCTTTGCTTTGATTCAATTTTATATCATTGTGACATTAACATACTGGCTCCCCTCACTCTGGTATTCTCAGCTTTGGATCACGTGATTATCGTCAGCAGGGTATGTCAAGCTTGATTGAAATGTAACAACGTTCTATTGTATACTGACACTGGTCAATAATCTCTCGTTTTCAGGAGGTGGAGGCGGTGGTGGAGGTGGAGGATACGATGGCCGTGGAGGTGAGAGAAATTAGTCGTTTTCGTGCTACTTTGGTCCAACTTCTTGCTAATTCACCATGATCAAAATCATTTCGACCAGGAGGTGGTGGAGGAAGGGGATATGGCGGAGGGGGGCAATACGGTGGTGGAGGTGCTTATGGTGGTGCGTTGATAACTGTACCTCACTGCATGTTGTCCATTGCAAAAATAATGAACTAATTTGTCGCCCGATTTATTTTTTCTTGCGTCACTGCTTGAATGCAGGTGGTGGATACGGAGGTAAATCAGCTGTTTTTAATGTTATCTCAATGTTTAATCAAACCCCTTTTGATTGTTATCTGTTCTTTCTTATGACTACATTATTGTGTAGGCGGCGGCGGTGGTTACGGTGGAGGATACGGAGGCGGAGGCTATGGCGGTGGCCAGAATTTTGGAAACGGTGCTTGGTAGATGATGAGATAGTGACCATGCTTTTGCTATGCGAACAGCCAGTTGATACCTAGTTTTTTAAGTTTTCGAGAAGTAAAATCGATCCCCTGATGACTGAACTCATTGATGACTTGATTTAAATATGTTAATCTCTATGGGTGAGGTCTCTTTTCTCAGTCATGTTGCGAAAAAATCGCGAGAGAAGAAATTCCGCAATCCCTGAGCCAGAAGGAATGCATTCCCACTTAGAAGCTATCATTATTGCATATTTCCGTCCCGCTTGGCTTGAATCAGTCCCTAGTTGTCACATGAAATGCTCATTGTGGCACTTTCAAAGTAAGCCTGTAGGCCTTGGGCAGGGTCAGGGGAAACCCACATATAATCCCGTGTTGGTTCTGTGTAATTGTCGTTTCGGAACGACTCTCTAGCGAACAAAATATCACGAAAGTGGACATCATTATTATTTGTTGAGGGTGTAGATTACCTACAGATTCCTCATATTTATTAGTTTTAACGCATTTCGTAATAGATCATAATATATATAATTGTCTTTGTGCGTACGTATCGTAAAATATATTAATTTAAATTGGCACAGAATTAACGTGTGCATCGCACTACTTTTTCGAACGAAACAAAAAGTTTACATAGGAATTAATAATGATTGGGATAGTGGCACCAATTCGATCATGAACTGTGCCAACCTGGGAAACTTGAGCCGCAGTCTTCGGTGCACCACAGCTAAAAGACTGATAAATCTATCATTGGAACACATTCAAATTGCGAAAGAATTTCGGGAGAACTTTAGTCGGGGCCAACCATGGAATGTATTAAAAGATGGAAAGAGAATGGAAGCAACTTTATAAGGACAAATGCGATGAAGCCCTGTTCTAATGTTAAAAATTGTCGATGCATCGATCACAACATGAACCAGGAGGGATCGATGACGAGAACACACCATTATTAAACAAGTCAATTGACCTTCATTGCTGAATTCTTTCACAAAAATATTTAAGTTCAGTTTGAATCACCGAATTCACACCACTTTTCCTTCGAAAACGACCGCCGTTGCTACATCAACGCGCTATAGTACACGCCGATTGATTTCGCATCCCTTCACTTAAGAGTGGCATAACACTGTCACGGCCACATTGAAAATCATGACGACATTTTCCACCCTCGCTGTATCGGTGGTCCTTCTCACCGCTCCGTTGATAGCGTCTGGTCAAGAGATCAGCTTTCCGACTGTTTCGTAAGTGAACTCCGATAAAAATCGCATAATGAGTGTATCGAAAGAATGCACCAACTGACTCACTAAACATAATACTTGCGAAGCCCCACTCGGTCTCCCATCATTCTTCCATGCGAGCGCTCTACAGATATTCACTCTATCATTGGAGGTACTGTAATCGAGAGAGGCAGTCGCCCCTACCTCTTGTCGATTGGTCGTTCCTTTGGTGGAACATCTTTCCATAACTGTGGGGCATCTCTCATTTCGCCCCGCGCCGTTATGACCGCTGCGCACTGCGTGGTCGGTGTAAACAACGGCAGTCCCCGATGGCATCCTCCCGACTGGGTCGATTTCAACAGGTTTGACTTGAAAAATGATACGGATGTCACTCGCAGGCTCATAAGCAATACCAACGAGTTTACTGGAGATGTTGTCTACCATCCAGACTACGAGCCGCAAACCGACACGGGAGGTTTTAATGGTGATAATGATGTGGCCATTCTATTTCTAACAGAACCCATCAGCGATATCGCGCCCATATCAATTAATTTTGACCCCAACATTCCTGCTGAACAGTGTGATGCATTGGATATTGCAGGATGGGGTGACACACAAACGGGTGGGCGAAACAGCGAGGTTCCTCTTGCAGTTAGCCTTGATTACTACACCAATGCTGCATGCATCAAAGAGCCTTTTGAGTGGAATCGTAACACTATTACTGAGAATATGCTGTGTGCTGTTGCGGGCGGAAAGGCGACTTGCCAAGGCGATTCGGGTTTGTACAACTCTTGCACGAACTATTCTATGTTCAGCCCAAGGCGTTCACTTTGCTCATGATTATGTTTTCCGTTTTCATCGCCGTTCCTTCAGGTGGTCCTCTCGTCTTGGGCAAACACGAAGGCGGGCCACTTGAGCCATTTCTGCAGGTCGGTATTGTTAGCTTTGGTGCTAGCGCAGCATTTGGTGGCTGCGAAAACTCAAGACGTCCTCCAGTGTTCACTCGCGTAAGCAGCGTTGCGTGTTGGGTCACTACAACAGTTTGTGCACGTAAGGGAGAGCTTTGCAATAATCCATGCAGAGCACCCTCCAGCAGCCCAAGCACGTCATCGAGTCCATCTGAGTCAAGCAAACCTTCTTTGAGTCCATCCGTTTCTGGAATGCCAAGCATTTCAAGTCATCCTTCTCAGCCTCCATCAGTGTCAAGCAAGCCAAGTTTGTCGAGTGAACCAAGCAGCTCGCCGAGCACCTCGACTAGTCCATCCCTCTCGAGCAAACCATCTGAAACGGTGAGGAGATCATATCATTACAATATTCATTGTGAAATTTGTGTTCATGCCCGGTCATTTAACGGAATAGGATTCAATATCCCTGTAGCCCTCCATTTCCAGTCAGCCATCTCAATCAGCCGAGCCTTCTGCTTCGCCCACCGTTTCAGCCAAGCCATCTGGAGCAGTAAGTGTCCGTTATTTTTCTTCGTTGTATGTAAAATCATGGTAACTTCTAACATGATGCTGTCCTTTGTGTACGAATTGGAAAAAGCCTACTGAATCCAGTCAGCCATCTCGATCGGCCAAGCCCTCTGCCGCGCCTACCGTGTCAGCGAAACCATCTGATGCAGTAAGTCTTATTACTTAGGGGCTATTATGAAGCATGTCTCATATCTGACACGGGGTCTTTTTGGAAATATTGGAAAGCCCACAAAATCCAGTCAGCCATCGCAATCGGCCAAGCCTTCTGGTGCGCCAACCATTTCGGCCCAACCATCTGGAGTAGTGAGTGTTCTTTTTGCTAGGTCGCATTCTTTCATCTATATAAAATCAAGATTATTACTGATTCACTTCATTCTCGGAAAAGCCCACTGTATCCAGTCAGCCATCTAGATCAACTCAGCCTTCCACTGAGCCCACAATCTCAGCCGAACCATCTGGTTTAGTAAGTCTTTTTTTTCCAGTGACCATAATCTTGGTTCAAAAATTTTGAGTGTCACTGCTGAAACGCGGTTTTCCTACATGTATGAACGAAACAGCCCACTGCATCCAGTCAGCCTTCTCGATCAGCCAAGCCATCTGGTGCGCCCACTACTTCATCCGAACCCTCCGGATCAGTGAGTGTTTACTTTTGCAATTTACTACTTATGCACGTACAATCGAGCTTTACTCTCACCTGTAATCTTTCTTCATAAATAGCCTACTCAATCTACAAAACCATCCGCTTCGCCCACTCAATCAGCTGAGCCTTCCACATCCAGTCAGCCTTCTCCAAGAGGTGAACCATCTGGATCAGTGAGTGTACTTTTTCAAACTCAATCCATTTTCTCGAATCAATCAAAATCTTACACACGGCCTCTGTGGAAAACTCTCGAAAAAGCCCACTGAATCGAGTCACCCATCTCAATCAGCCAAGCCCTCCGCTCTTCCTACCATTTCATCCGAACCATCTGGAGCAGTAAGTCTCTCTTTTGCTATGAATATTTCCCTTGTTCAAACAATTGAGAGTGGCTACTAAATTGAGGTCTTCCTCGTCGTTGAAATTGGAAAAGCCGACTGAATCCAGTCAACCATCTCAGTCCGCCAAGCCCTCGGGCGCGCCCACTGTTTCAGCCAAACCGTCAGGAGCAGTGAGTATTAGTTTCTTAACAATTTTTCATGCAGAACTATCACCTCCAGCCTGACATGTACTTGATTTATACATTAAAAAGCCAACTGTATCGAGTCAACCATCCCAATCGGCCATGCCTTCTGATGAGCCCACTCTTTCAGCCAAACCATCAGCAGCAGTGAGTGTCACGTTTGCAATGAAAGTTCGCGCAGTCTATTGGAACTTACAATCTTACATTCTTCACATGTGATTTCGACAAAGCCCACTGAATCTAGTAAGCCATCTCAATCAGCGATGCCTTCTAGCGAGCCCACTGTATCGGCGAAACCATCTGGAGCAGTGAGTTTTGACTCTTTGAAAGCTCGAATGACTGTCCAACAATCTATGTGTCACTCTCTTACACAAAAATTTTTACAAATTCATTGAAAAAGCCTACTGAATCCAGTCAGCCTTCGCAATCAGCTATGCCTTCTGGTGAGCCCACCATTTCAGCTAAACCATCTGGAGCAGTGAGTTTTATTTTTGCTAGGTCTGTTATGAATGTCCAAAAATCTGTGTTTTTTACACAAATGACGTTTTTACACATTCATTGGAAAAGCCCACCATATCCAGTCGGCCATCTCAATCAGCCAATCCGTCCCCTGTGACCACCCATTCAAACAATCCATCTGGAGCAGTGAGTGTGGTTATGCAATGACAATTACTAATTGTACAATGAAGTGAAATTTCTAACATGAGGTTTTTTCTCCAAACCATCAATTGAAAAAGCCTACTGAATCCAGTCAACCAACCCAATCAGCCCAACCTTCTGGTGTGCCCACCCTTTCTGCTGAGCCATCGGGATCTGTAAGTTTGCACTGTCTTTTTTCTAGATGAACATCTTGCATCTCTCAACCTAAAAACATCCAATCACTTCTGACATAAAAATATTTGTCTTTGGCGAACTGAACAGCCCTCGCGCATTGACAGTCCCACGTGGTCTCCTTCTTGGAGTCCAGCATGGAAACCTGCACGGAGACCCACTGAAAGCGTGAGTACACATAGCAATAAGCTACTTGTCCCAAAGTCCAATGAACAATGTACACAAACAAAACGTCTTCATCGCCTCAACAGCCCTCAAAGCCTTCCACCAAACGCCCCACGTGGTCTCCCTCATGGGATCCAGCATGGAGCCCGGCATGGCATCCCACTAGCAGTGTAAGTCGAATTTTTTTGCAATCAATATTCTCGCACATTCGAACAACTGACAATTATTATGGACAAAATAAATCTATGGTTCATCTTCTATTATTAGCCCGTCATTACACCAAACCCCACTCTCAACCCAACCCATAATCCCTCGTTCAAACCCACATTAGATGTAAGCATTTCACGCATGGCGAAAATTTTTTGTGTTACCACGTTAAACGAGAACTTAACTTCTTGATGTTATTAATCAACAAACAGCCAACAGTTAACCCAACTCTGAATCCCACACAAAACCCAACACTCAAGCCCACTCTAAATGTAAGTTCACTAGAACCATCAGTGTCATCGTGATTTGGAACGGTCATTTCTAAATATCTATGTTTTTTCTATACTTGTTTTCATGCATAAACAGCCAACCGTAAACCCATCCCTGAATCCAACAGTGAGCCCAACGCTGAACCCAACGCTGAACCCGACACTGAACCCAACAAGGAATCCAACGAGGAACCCAACGCTGAACCCAACGCTGAACCCAACGCTGAACCCAACGTTGAACCCAACGCTGAACCCAACGCTGAACCCAACGCTGAACCCAACGCTGAGCCCGACACCTAATCCAACACCAAATCCAACACCGAATCCAACACCAAATCCAACACCTAATCCAACACTGAATCCAACACCTAATCCAACACCCAACCCATCACTCAACCCAACACTCAATCCGACACTCAATCCAACACTCAATCCGACGCTCAGTCCCATTGCGAAAGTAAGTAAATAAAAGTTGAAGGAAAAATTACAGTTTTATGTTGCAGTCATTGAGGAAGTGTGATCTTGCTTTTATCATCTATAGCCTACGAAGAGTCCAACTGATTTCCCAACAATGCAGCCACCAACATATGTTCCCACAACCATACCAACACCGTATGATTATCCAAAAACCCCAAAACCATCCTCAAGAACCAAAAAGCCAACTGAGCCTCCAGTCACCGATGATCACTATATAACGAAGACTAACAAACCGACATACATAGATGATTACTATGTAAACAACAACTATCACCAAGGCCATCACGATGATAATGATGACATGAGCTACTATTTCATTGAGCATATTGATATCACGGGCAACAACAGTGGCAAGAGTGGCAAAGATGGCAAAGACAGCAAGAGTGGTAAAGGCAAGGGTGGCAAAGGGGCTGAACACAGCAAAAGTGGAAAAAGCAGTAAAAAAAGTAATGATAGCTCATCAGCTAAAAGTGGAGGCAAATCTGGAAGAGATCAGACATGGAATGGAAGTGGAAAGTCATCAAAAAGGTATGACAAATCAGGTAAAGGAAACACTGGGAGTGGCAAGAGTTCGAAATCGTCAAAGACTGGAAAGAGCTCTAAGGGAGGGAAATCAATGAGGGGATCATCACAAAGCGGATCTAGCTCTTGGAGGGGAGCTCACCATGTAGGCAATTCAACCATCATGGCAAACAATGAGGAAATATAATGAATAATGCAAAAAGGATCTTTTATGATGAGGTGAGTCGTATTGTAAATAGTACATTTTATCTCACATTTTCTGCTTTGCTCTTTTAAGACTTTACCAGGTAGCAGGATATCACTTGTCGAAGATGCAGAGAATGCGTTTAATTGTTGTATATGGGAGATTTATGTGTTAAGGTGTTTTGTTATACATTTGGTGTTCAGCATTTGAGAGTGATCGTCTTGTCAAAACAGTGTGAAAGTAATCGGGATATTTTGAAGTTGACGAGATAAGAGGAAATGCTACACATATTTTGGGCTATGTCTAGTATGTAATTTATCAGGATGGGTTCGCGTGGGATTGTGGGAAAGAATTGACTATTCAAAAGTTAAGGGAAATAATCCTTTTGGTACATCAGACGTTTTTTCAGAGTAATAGGAATAGCTTAAATTTTCAGACACACGTTGTGATGACTATCTCATGATAGAGTAAGAGCAGAGGATAGACCTCTCACGATGACATCAGCTGGTTGGAATCACGAGGTAATCATGAAGAAGTTGTGCTCCAATGAACACAAAGCCTATAAGTTGACACAATCCATCAGCTCAGCTTTCTTGTTGTATTTTTGATGCATCTGGCAATTATTTGACCAAATCGTTTGGCAGCCTTCTGCATAACAGTATTTCGACTAGAAGGCCAAGTTAGATTTTCTTTTGCCTTTGGTTTGTGTGCACAAATTAACGGTTTGGGGGGGGGGTTGTTTGCTGTTTGATTGCTTTTTGTGCAGTTCTCAAGCCACCTAGTAATCAGGATTTCCTGTTGTCTTGATACTTGTTAGAGTATACAGATCAATCAAGCTTTTAACAAGCTTTTTAAAAAAGCTTCGTTGAATTATAATTGAGAAATTTCTCCTCTTCTTTCTCCTTTGCCTCCTCCCTCTCCTCCTTTTTCTTCCCCTTCAGCCAGTTTTTTTCACATTTGTGATATACAGAAGGATGAGTTCTTGTTTTTACCGTGTTATGACCATAAGATATTACCTCACTACCTTGTATAATAACATTTAATGGTGACTGATAGTAAAACATGCCGTACTACCTGTTTTGCAGTTTATCAATAATTGGCTGAGAGACGTGTACCAGTTTATGTCCAAAAATTCAGTAATGATGTCAGCTCATCTGACATTTTGAATGGAGTATATTTAGGAGTCCCACATCACATGTTTTAGAGTGGGAGTATATTACTTGAAGTTATGCCCATTGAAGTAGAAATTGCATAGTCGTTTTGCTCACACTTGATCACTGGATACCCATTCACACATCTGCAAAAAGGCCATCTCAATCGTGATAACCTGATTTTATCTGCTCAAAGTCACTGATGTTTGGTCATTTTTGAACTTATGCATGATTGCAAAATTACTGGGCTGTTCAGCTAGTTGCTTGCATTCAATCCAGGCTGTTCTGTCACAGTAAGGCTGCGGACGGCTGCTTCATGTGCAACTCCATCCTCTCCTGAAATTGATTTGGGCTGCCATGCCCAATGCTTTAGCCCTTTTTTGTGTACAGGAGGAAGTACACAATAGGTACCAGAAAGG
>JALLPD010001665.1:652-11588 GCA_036940065.1 Cyclotella cf. meneghiniana | reverse complement strand
CCAGTTGGAAGCTCCTAGAGCTTACAAGTGTAAGCAGATTCTTGGCCTATGTCAGAGAGTACGAGATGTGTGATGTGCAAGGCAAGCTGTGAAGTGGAACATGCTGTCGAAGATCATCTCCTGTTGTTTGGGTACTGTTTTGTATTTCTTGACAGCATCAGACATTATTTCAATGTAATTTAGATATACGAGTTTGGATTGTGTCAGCCTGTGCTCCTTGTGCAGGGATGTTTAACGTAGCCCATGAGCATGGCATGGCAGATACATACTCCTGTGATTGTGTTGCCATGTATGAGAGAGACAATATAACTTGCTAATATCCAATTGCATCCTTCACGAGGGAGAATGGGCATGCATGGGTCCTTCAGGCCTATGGTTTTGCACCAGGATAGGTAGTGACCTTTCCTGGATCTGCTTGTAACTGCCTGCTTGCCACGAGTGGATCCATGTAGGCGGTCTGCAATAATGCTGCCATGATCAACAAGATGAGCTCTGCATTCGGTTGGTAACAACAATAGCCATTTACGCTGGGGGCCTGTGAGAGCAGGCATGGAAAGTGAAGTGTGAGTGATGATTCGGATGGTATTAGTGACATGCAGTTGGCAATGACATTAGACTTGGTGTCGATACAGCCAAACGTGTAGCTAATGTCATTTCCTAGCAGGACCCTTCTTGAGCCAAGACTCATCTTGTGTGTTGTTGCACTCCAAGTGGAAGATTGGGTGTGGGTTGTTGAGTGTGCACCCAAGTTTCCATTAGTGGAGGAGGCAGCCCAGCATGGGTATGAGCTACACTGCATATTCAAGTGCGTTGATGCTGATGAGTCTCAGATTGTGACAACTGAGGATGTGGCAAAGTGTATGCGCTTCAATGGGCATGGGCCATTCAAGGTACCACCAATGGATGGCGACCGGACAGAAGCCCCCTGTGGCATAAAGGCAGGCATTGCTCCTGGAGGTTTCGAATGGTGCCCTATGGATGACGTGGGCAATGGGGCAGCATTTCTGAAAGGTGCAGTCTTCGAGTGGACACTCAATGAACTGTCGGTTGCATTTCATCTTGCTGTTGATGATATAGTGGCATGTGCTTTGGTGCAGAAGCTCAGCATTGGTGCTCTGACTAAAAGAACATTGCTTGTCTCCATCATTCGGCGACGGCGACAGAGCATATGTGATGGCTCACAGTACAGAAGGCCTGGATTGTGTGTACAAGGTGGGCATGGGTCATGTGGAGTGCATGTGGTAAGGACAAAAATATGTGTCCCAAGAGGAAATGCAGCCATGGGGAACTGTGTCCGATGTGGTTGAGCTTTCCTGCAAGTTCTTCTGCCTCCTGGATGGTGAACGAGCACCTGTGTTGGTCCCCTGTAGTGCACAGCAAGGCACAGACTTTGGAGATGAATTCCTCTGGTACTTCTACTGTGAGGTGATGCAGGTCTAGGGTGAGGCCCAGGATGCGATTTACTGAGGCGACATGCATTTTGAGCAGCTTGTCCCAGGGGATGGGGTCTTGGCAATGCTGTGGGTCTGACATTCTAAGGAGTATGAAAATAGCTTCAATGCTTGTGGCAGTAGCCCGCTCTAGAAATGCTCTGTTCACGACGTTGAGGTAGATATCATTGACGAAACAAATGTGGTGTGGCATAGGGTTTGGATGGCTGGCCTTGTTGAGTAGGCCTGGGTTGAGTGTATCGGATACGGTACATGTGAACGTGCATGTGGAGTGGGAGTCTAAGGACCAACTCAGCTGGATTTTGTCCAAGATGTTGCAGTGCTTTTGTGGGAGGGGGACATAATGGAATAGGCTCTCTGCCAGAGTGGCATGTGTTTGGCACAAAGCTTCCCAGTTAGTGGGGCTGAAGTCTGCTCCAAAGGCTTGCCCTATCTGAAAGAGGAGGTACTCGGTCAGCATATACGATATGGCCCCAATGACGTCGGGGTGGTGCTTGATCTGGTGGAAGCAGGACTTGATGTCATTGGCATGGACCACAATGTTGTCATGTGGGTACATGATGGATAGGTTGTACAGGTGTGTTAGGATGGCATCCCACACTGAGCCAAATTCTCAGTGCTGTTTGGACCCAAACAGAGTGGATGTGATTGATTTGATGCAAACGGAGTCCCAGAAGTACTTGCGCAATGCATCAAAGATTTTTCAGTCTTTTTTACCAGGTTTATGAGGATGTGCTGCCGTGTGATGAAGCAATGGGGTACGAAGTGCCAAAACCAGTGCAGTACATGAAGGACATTGTTGCACTCTTCCTTGTTCATGGCTGTCATGACTTTGTCAATGCACATGGTAATGGAGGGATGGTTGGCCCTGTTGCCAATACAGGAGGGCCTTGGTCCTGGTGGTGTGTGCGTTGAAGTCGTTTGGGCACCCCATGGTCATGACCCAGAAGTAGTTTGCTATGAGCTTCTCATTGATGCGATAGTGATGCAAGGCATTTGTGATCCTTGGTTTGTTGAGATAGGCTCCAGTGTAGTTGTTGCCTAGGAACTGCACTGTGTTCTTGATGCTGAAATTGTAGCGGAGGAAGCATGCAAGGAATGCATGTGCTTTCTCTATGCATAAGTTGTCCTGGTGTGTCCAGTTGGCATTTTATTTGGACAGCCATACAAAGTTATAGTCAGGTGTGTGCATGTTCAGAGTAGATGCAAGAGTAGTGGGTGTGTGTCGTGCAGTGCTAGGATGTCGCTGGGTGCAAAGCAACCTGTTTTGAGTACGATGATTAATGTTATTTTGAGAGTGGTGTCCTGATGGAACAAATGGTCTTTGCTGGTCTGTCCAAAGCCTCGTGTCAGCAGTGTGTGTGGTTGTGGCAGCGTGGTTATGTTTATCCATGAACACGGGTCTGTTGTGGTGCTAATGTCATTGCCACTGGTGGCAAGTGAAAGATAGGATGAGTAGAATGCCTCACCAAGAGCGTCCCTGGTCGGGTTGTAGTTGGTATGGCCAAGGTACTTAGCATTGTATTCACAAAGCAGTTCCATGTCTTGGTCAATGAGATATGTGGTGGTTTCTCCTGGTTTATGATTGCACGTGCAGTGTGTGTTGTTGCTGCAGTGGCGAGTGTGGATGATGCCCACTGCAGGGCACCGCAGTGAGGTGCTATGGGTTTTGCTCCTGGCAGCTGTGTGGGAGGTTGGTCAGCAATGTGTAGTGGTTGTGAGTACGGGGAATTTGTAGACCGTAATGGCAATGTGGTATATGTTATACATGTAATGGGTTCTAAGTTAAAAAAGAATATTGAATTGCAGCTTACGCTTTTTTGCCACAGTGCATGTTGGTTGTGTTAGCATCGGTGAGAGTGAAGCCAGCGAGGGAGGTCCTGACCTAGAGCTTGGCCATGTTGACAACTTTCTTGTTCCAGTCAAGGGGTGGCATCTGGTTGACAAGGGCAATCCATCTGGTGAAGGTTGCATTGGTTCACTTAGTGATGTCCAGGTCATGGATCATCTTGTAGGTCGCACCTCTGGGGCAATGTTTTCCGTTACGATGATGGGAAGTGCATAGGAGGAGCGTTGGGTCCAACTTGCTGACCAAGAGCATCATCTCATCAAGTTTTCCTTTAAAGATAAGGGTTCAGGTTAGATTCTCGGCAGTCAAGGCCAACAGCCTGGGGCGGGCTTTCTTTGCTTTGGTGGGAGTGGAGTAACTGGCCGATGGGTCAGAGGCTAAATCATGCTTGAGGGACTTGTCTTGCTTGGACATTGCTTGCTTGGCTTGGAAGAGTGGGCACAAGGGAACTGTGCCTGTGCTACATTTGAACTTGCATAGTGTACTGATGCAGTTGTCCAGCAGACATAAAGCCATTCAGAACTTGTCTGTTGCACTGTTGCCAATACTGTTATTGGTGACAAGGAATACGTTCTTGGTGTGGTGGAGGGGGTGTGCGAGTAGGATGCTCAGCTGGTCAATCATCTGGACGACCCATAGGATGAGTGGCTTGTGGGGCTGGTTGCTCATCTTGAGGTATGCCTGTATGGATGTGGACTTGACATGGAGGGCAAAGGTGCGTGCAACAATGAACATTGCAGGAGTCTTGATGTTGAGGAGAGCCAGGTTGCAGTGGAATTGTGCCTTGATGATGGCACATACAATGGCCAGATAAGCACGCAAGTTGTGGATGTTGCTGATTGCAGTGCTTGTTGTGATTGTGGTGTGCACCTTGTTGAGGTTCTCCTTGGATTCTCCAAGGAGCTCCTTTGCCTTGCGATCATAGGGCATACTCTTGCATTCCTTGGCAAGTGTCTTTGAATTGGGAATGAGGTAGAAGTAGTGAAATCATTTCTTGCTCCCACCCATGAGCTTGATGGATTGCATCGAGGTGACCTTGTAGTAGCTGGTTGCATATTGTATGCCGACCAGTGGATCATGGTGGGGTAGACCGACTTAGCGGCGGAGGAAGTTGGTGGAGTCCCTGAGCAACTCGGGGATATTATTGAACATGTTGGCCATGTTCTCGTTGATGGTGGCCCTGTCTAGCAAGCTATAGATCCACTCACCATTTTCTGTGAAGACTGTGAGTTGGAGGGTCTGGGAAGATCAGTCCCAGCCCAGGTTGGTGAGGTGTACGTGATCCCGGAGGCATTCATGGAGGGGTGCTTCCTTGAGGGTTGTCTATGTGATGACAGCGGAACCCTGAGGCATTTAGTATTTGCATGGAATGCTTGTTTTGTGGACGGGTAGGTCACCAGGGTATGACAAGGTATCATGGTCGCTCGTGGTTTCAGCATCGGAAGAGAGCATGAAGTGCTCATGGATCTTGGATAGGCATTCTGTGAGTCTATCGCCAGCAGTCTGTGCTTGCCTTCCTCATTATTGTTGACTCCGCATACTTTGTATAGCATTGTGGTGCTCCATGCCTGTCCAGTGGATAGGCATGGGAATATGAGGCAGTTGTTGATTTTCTCAAGGCCCTCATTGGTTGAGAGGTTGAGGAGTTTGGTGAACTGCATATGATCAAGCCTATGACACATCATGTCCAGAAGGCTCTGCCTGAGATGATGGTGTCGAGGGTGTAGATGGGATGGTGCCTTTGGCGGTGTCTTCCATGCCAAAAGAGATGGGAAGTGCCATGGTCAGGAGGATGATTTTGTATGAGGCGGTGCTCATGAGTGTGTTCAGGAGAGGAGTTGCAAGCATGATGTTCTTGTTTGTGAAGGTGGGGCCTGCATGGAAGCAGGAGTGTACATCATCGGCGCTGACATCCACAATGCAGACGATCATCTTGGCGGCATCAACCGAGATGTATTCCACATGCAAGAACATAGGGTCATTGCTTCTGTGGCAGAGGAGGTACTCATGTTTGATGCCAGTGTCAATGTTGGTGAATGTACATTGTTGTGGCTGGAAGATGGGGTGGATGGGTTTGCCAGTTGTGATGATGTAGAGTCCCACGAAGAGGGTATTGTTGGCCAAGGTGGTTATATGCTTTGGAGTGGACATTGTCTTACAGAAGATGTTGCCATACGAGGTGGCCTTGTCAGTGGTGCTTTTGAAGAGCGTGATGATGGCCGGTGTGGTGGCCACTCGGGTGGGGGCTGAGGTGTACCCTGAGGTGGTAGTGGCTGTGAAGTGCAAAAGAACAGGAGGACATGTGAGAGGTGTGTAGTAAGGGTCCAATGCTGGGCCACTGGACCATGCTCCTTGCAAATGGGTTCTTGAGGTATGTTCCCCATGCCCAGGTGGGAGTACCTGCAGGAATGGACTCCATTTGAGTGAGACTAGGTTTGTGCTCTTGTACACAGGCGAAGGATGGTCGGCCATCCAATAGTCAGAACTGCTGCATTGGTGGCGACATCCCCCAGGGACTACCCGTTACATACCTTGTGCAACAGGCAGGGCGATGGACATGGTGGTAGAGGAGATGATTGGAGGGAAGGAGAAGAAGAAAACTTTTTGGAAGGCTTGCCGGTAGAAGGCAAGTGTTCAATTGCGGTGTTTTGGCAATGCAATTGAATAATCAGGAAATGTGAGGATCTGTAATAATGCGGCAGTGTCGGGGAGTGTGTATCTGGCACATATTTCCTACCGACCGGGTACAGATATCGGCAGCTCTCTGCTGCATGGGAAGTATTGGTGATGTTTGGGGATCCTTTACTAGTCACTTAAGGTATCCCGTGAGGCCTGGCGTTGTCTGTGATGGCTACAGATAGGGCGATGAGCCGCGCAGAGACACACGAGCAGCTGCCTGGAAAGCTGGCCCTCGTCTATCAAGGAATCGAAAGGAAAATATGCTACCTGTAAATAAAAATAATATACAGGGAGAAATGAGTTTGATTTTCAAATCATTATGCCTGGTATTTTTTTTCTGAGTATTGTAATTTTTTTAATACAATAGATACGAAAATAGGATACGCTACAATAGAAAGATTTTTTACATATATTTTACCGACCATTCCTCGACCATACCATACTAGACGATAATAGGCTATAATAGGTCATACCATACTATACCATAAAAGAAACATTGCTGACTAAGAATTAACAGAACTGCTACAGCAGAGAGATCAGACCCAGAAACCCCAACAGCCAAACTTCCTTATGGTGACTTTAGTCATCATCAAGGGATCACCAAGTTTTGTTTGTCGCGACTTTTGGTACATTTTGTTCGTCGGCATCATTCACCCAAAATGATCTAGGACGCAACTAGCAGTCCGTGCAGAGTCGTTTTCAAACTCTGATTTGTGAGGGACTAGAAACCTTCGCTGTTGCATTGTTTACAGATTGTCAAGACTAGTCGAGAAAATCAAGGCAGGAGGGAATAAAAATGATTTTTGACCGATTTAAGGCGGAGCGCAACAAGACTATGAACACATTCCTGACTTTCGATGCACACATCCGTTACATTCGCTCGGGTTCATTCCAAAACCAAACATTATTAATACCGCGCGATGTTCACATTTGAAGTTCACTTGATACGAGGGAATGATTCCCGTTTGACAGCTCAGACACACGTCGCCACTATCGATTATCCCAAAAGGGCGGCAGTTGTCAACATAGAGCCGTTACATCCACATTTGCAAGACGATTTTCGATATCGTATGTCTATTCAGTTTCCCAACCATGTCAATCAACGATTGATGTATCACGTGAATGTGTGGTGTGGAGACGACGAGGTGTGCCTCATTCGAAACAAAGTTGATGTTAACAGAAATGGATCGCCTGAATTTGATCTTGATCTGCGTGAAAGCCTTGGGGTGCATGAGAGATGGCATAATCAAGTACACCTGAGAATATTTGTAAATGTTTCAGTGCTTGGACCTTCCATGTTTCTTGTAAATAACGGTCCAGAAAATCCAGAAGATGCTGAGTTTACCCTTTTGGTTGAACCAGAAAATAACCATAGTGTTGAACTGTTAGATCAAAGGGACAATCGAAACTTCGAGAGAGGAACAACCTTTTTATGGAGTATTTTTGTCGGATTTATTACGTTTTCAATGGGAATCTCTAGAAGATGATGATTACCTTTGCACTTTCTAATGTATACGATATTATGGTCATTAAGCGGACAGAGAACGTCTAGGTACCCGTTCTGTTTCAATTATGCTACTAGATCTTACTATCCATCACTCCAACTTCTGGCACGTGTTGACATCACAACCTATCAGCAACCTATCGTAACATGCAGGGAGATAATGACAACCACAACATCCAACATTGACAACGAGCAGCCCCAACTCTTCACACCTAGTGTCCCCCTTCCATATCTTCTGCATGTTTCTGCACAAGTTTTATTCGCGTTTGTCCGTATGGTGTTTATCTTCTCTTGTTTATCTCAAAGTGGAAGGGCTGGTCCCCCGGCATCATGTGACTTATAAGCATTTCACTAATCGCAGGCTAGCAACCATGGTGTCATTCAAGCCGCTGTTGATATCAACTAACCCAGTGCAATACGTCGGAAAGACAGTAGAATCTTTCAAACTGGGTAGGCATGTCTTTCATTTTCTTGTAAATCGAAATCGCATGCGACGTGACACTAATGCCTCACTAATGCTATGTTGCGCCAATCACACTGGAATATCACACGTTAGCCGATGTATATTGGTTAGAAAGTTGCGTGTCGGCATATTGTTACCATGGCAGAGAGACATTAAAAGCGCTCGAGCTTGTAGAGAGATTATCGTTCCATCGTCAAACAGCATCCTATCTGCTTGGATATTCAGTTGCTGGCACCGATAATTCTACGGACAAGGAAACGGCACCATTCAAACTACCATTCCGTCCATGTCATTTCCAGTATGTTTCAAAAGTAGTCGCTATCGGGAAGACTCCCAATGAATTACTTGTTAATTTTAAAAAGGCTGTAAAAACTCAGGGGCCCGATGGTTTCTGGCTGTTGGGGCATGATACGTTTGAGCCTCTCAACCCAAAAGTCTCTTCTTCAATGCTGATGTGTGCTGTCTCGCGGCTACTGCCTGGGGAACCTTTGTTGAATGATAAAAAAAGCGCAGAGAGTGATGTGATCTCTTATTTGATTCTTGAAACGTCAACTCAGCTCTACCTTGTAGAAAAATTGGTGCAAAACCATGAAGACACATTCCTTTCAGAGCAAGCGAAACTAACCACCGTACAATTTCGTGAGATCTGGTCAAAACGTCCATTCCACTACAGTGGCGCAATCAATGTAGATGTAGCCGTCACGGTTGTTGACATCTTGAGCGACATTTTGCTGTCAAGAATGGCATCTAACGTAAAATGCAAGCCTACTGACGAGGATACGAGAGCGAAAGAAACAACAACAACTCCTAGGACAATTCGATTATTGGATCCTACAGTAGGATCTGGAACATTCATTGCATTGGCAGCGATGGTTTGGTCTCGTTTCGCCAACGTTGAAGTGACTGGGGTTGATTCTAATCCGAAGTGTGCCTTTGGCACTGTGCTGAATTTGATGAGTTTATTCTCGATGGACGACGCTTCCTCAGTATGCAATAAATCGTGCACAAATTGGACACTCGAATTTCCAACCAATGAAGTGTCTTTGAAATCAAGCGCAACCATTCGTACTGATGATTCTACTCTGCTGCAATCGAATGCGTTAAATGGATTATTTGATTGTGCTGTTACAAATTTACCATGGAATCGAAATACGTTTGAGTACCATGGTCTCCACGATACAAAGGATGACGAAGGAGACAGACATGTGGAAGTAAGCAAAGGAATATTGCAAGCAGTCGCTTTGGTCCTGAAACCTCGAGCGCCGATAGTTGTCATTAGTGCAGAAGTCAATGATGATATCCGATGTAGCGCTGGACCCCAGTTATTTGACTCAGGAAAATGCCTTGAAGAGCTTGGATTCGATATTTTAGGATATGCATCCATTCCACCTACGGGATACGCCTTGCCGAGCTCAACGAAAAAAAAAAGTGCATCTTCAACAAACATACTAAAAGGAAGGAGCAATTGTCAAATACTTGTTGCCCTTGCTCCTTATCAGTAAGACCATACGAAGGCGACTATTTCTCGTTGCTGTAGTTATATCCGTGTTCGTAATTCATATGTAAGTTTTGAAACAGACAGGTGAACATAATATGTTATTTGTTAAACACGCCACAGGGAAACTTTCATCAAAGTGCTATTGCAATGTCATAATTTATTGATGCTCCAAATTTATACTTTGTTTTTGATAGCACTTTGCCTCTACAGCATTAAGTCTGGTTACAGCTTACCACAAAGTGGAAAGCTTGATAGAAAATTGGGCGACTAAAGCAACAATAAGAGTAATACTAAGAAGAGTTGGGCCTGCAACGTCTACAAACGGACCAGGAGCTTGGCGACGTATCATGCTCGCACGCCTCGAGTCTGAGTACGTCGCATTGAAAAAAATGATGTATTGACGACGAAAATAGTGGTACACCAATAAGTAAGATTGAAATACCATGTATCAGCAAAAACTGCAAACTTACACATCATCATTGCATAAACTATAAAGGCGATGGAAATAGGCAAAAGAATGACTCCATAAAACTGGTTTTGCGTTGTGGTCTGAGAATCGGAAAATGCAACAATGGCAACACTGGCGCCAGCTAAGATGACAGAAACGTGCAGCCACGCTAAAAATGTACGTTCGTTGGCGAAAAAGACTTTAGGGTCCACCTTCACGGATGGCACCTGCTAGAGTGGAACATATTTGGTTTGTAACAGAAGTATTAGAACTAAATTCTGTATTGGAATTAATGCAGTGTGAAAATTCAAGACTCACGGTGCGATTCATTACCATGGTGCCTGTGTCTTCTGGGCCTGTCGCAGCTAACGCGTTGGTCGGTTTTCTCCCAAATAGTACAGCAAACCACCCAGTAGAGGTAGCAAATGGGGCGTCGGCTTGTGCGTCAACAGAGACACGTCGAGGTTTGAAATCCTCGAAAGATGCCGCCTCGGGGTTGGGGTTTACGCTGAAGGTAGCGTTAAAATAAACTGTGGGTCCATCATCACATACTGGCATGGTGCGTTCCTTGAGGGTGTCCAAAAAGCATTAGGAAAGCCAGGCATGGACATAATAAGAGCAGTAATAATAGGTAGCTACGGTACTGGAGGCTACTAAAAGATATTATTAAAAATAGGATGCATTCTGTTAGGCATCACAATGCCATCCATTAGGAGTCGTAAATTTTATATGAATCTCTTGATAGCTTGGTGTGAATCTTCAAGGTGGACCTTATCCCCAGTAAAGAAAATTTACGGTGATGTTGCTCTGTGTAATTTTGAAACATAAAAAAAGCTTATAAGGTGCCCCAAATATGTGGGCAGTGGCAATTCCATTGGTGGGTAACAATATTTCACTATAAAGTAATGATTATGGATGCTTGGCGTTTCCCCCCAAATAATTTTTGAAGTAGACCAAAACAGTGCTATTTCATGTATTGCTAGCTTTTAACCTAAAACTTACAAATCTATGCATTGTTCATTTTTGTTAGGCACCTTCCTAGTA